>BGPR01004628.1:11570-40154 GCA_013235015.1 Araneus ventricosus | reverse complement strand
GTCATGGGCGTGTGTGATGGAGTGAAGATTGTGTTCGCCGGCAATGTGTGGTGGAGTGAATGTGTCGTGGTCATGGGCAATGTGTGGTGGAGTGAAGATGTGTCCTAGTCGTGAGCAAAGTATGATTGAAGAATTGTCGTGATCGTGGATAATGTATGGAGTGAAAATATGTGATGGAGTGAGAAATGTGTTATGGTCGTTGACAATTTGTAGAGAAGAGTGGACTTAGAAATTTGAAACCGGCTGCGAAAGTAAGTGTGAAGAAAATTTGATTAGTGAAGGTGGGCTATGTGTAATATGGGGGTGAAAACTGTCTCGTTTCAGTCGGGAGAGAATTTTCTTTCATTGCATTTTCTGTCGTGTTATTTTATTCGACATCTATCATAGCGTGCCAGTTTTCATTTCGAATCCTTACATCGTTTTCATTCCTGAGATTCAGCGAAACATGGCATAGTTTACTCGCCAAGTACAATCTTTAAAATATGACCAGAAATTGTTTGGATGAAATCCTCATTGTGTAAAGGATAGATTTTTAATTTAATGAAGTTGAAATTTTTGATGAACGTTATTTAAGATTATGGTTTTTAACTCTTTGGTTTCTTACATGAACTCCAGTTTCAAAAGGTAAAACTAGGCAATCATTATCCAAAACTTATGGCACGAATATTAAATTCATCTCGTATGACGAAAAAAATTGGGGAATAACACTTGTGAAGTGTAAAAACGGCGTTCCTTTTAGTAAATATCTCTTTGGTTAGAGAGGTTTTGATCGTAGAATAAATAAGCTCAAATTTCAATATAACATTTTCCTAATATCCTTTAGGGAATAATTCCTTGTGCCACTCCCCGATATCTACCAAAGAAGTCTAATTTCTAGAAAGAGATTTAATAAATTGGAAGGTATCTGGATGATTATCTTGATATAATCGTCAAAGGTCCTAGCAAGATAAATTTAAATCCTAATATATTGGTTGAGAGTCCAGAATGTAAAGCCTTTTTTAAAAGTCCTAGCTTTTAAGATTCCAAGATACATCTTAGAATTTAATACTCCCGTAGTCGGTAAATTTATATTCGTCATATCGGATTTCAAGCGGACATGTATTGCGATAAAAGATCGTTTTGATCTAATTATATAGTAGTTGAAAAATTTGGCAGATTGAAACCAGAAGATGCATCGATTCCCGGTTATATATGAAATTTCCGCGAATCCAAGGCTTACAATAAAATTCCTATCACTGATTTATAATAAGTGCATTTCAAATTTTGTATTTCAAATGCTACTTAATTATCATTTGATGCACAGGAAAAAGGCAATGATGAGACATAATTCGCACGTTTTTCCATTACAAAAAAGATTCAAAAAACACAATTTGTTAGTTTTACTTCTAGAAAATCCATGTAATAAACCAGATTGGGTAAATTTCGCATTCAGTAACATTAATAGCACAATACCGAGAAGAATCACGGTACTTTATTTTACTAATACACTTAGCCGATCCGAACCTGCTGAGGAGTGAGGCTTCAAAAATTAATGAAATCCTTACTAGAAACTCTTTCAATTTTTTATGCTACATGGTAGAACTCGGACTCAAAGTTGTCTTATCACCAATTCCCAATCTCAAATGGAGAGTTTTACGAAATAACTTGCATAAATAACTTTAAATCTGTTCTGAAAAATGCCGCATTCATATTCCAGAAAACTTACTTCGAGAATTTAAAACTAGGATTGTGTTTCTTTAACCTAGTTCCTTTATTTTTGTTTTCCGTAAGGTAACCGTGTTGTGACGTGACGTTATCTATATCGCATGCATGGCCTTGTTGTCCCCATATGAACACCACATATAAGATTAAAACGTGCTTTTGTGCTTAAAAACAAATATTAATTTCGTTAAAAAGAATTGAAGTAATTCAAACTTTTCAAGGAACCGATTCGCGCACATTTGGCGCTTAGATTTTCTATAATATATAGCGTGTGGTTTCGTATACTGCTTTTCATGAAATTGTGAATGGTACTGAATAAATGCTTCAGATTAGCCTAGATAATTTACAGTTTTTAAAACAGCGGGAAGGCTGTGCTTTTTATAAGCCTTGAAATTCGGGATAGTTGAGAGATGACAAAGACGACAATCGTGCCCCCCCCCAGTGAAATGTCCTATGCCACACTAGCAGAAAAGGCATCTGCTCAACGAACATATGGGATTTATATATCAGACCCACTCGTAGGAGTGGTGCTTGAAGTCTACCACCAGGTCATTGCATCCAGCATCAAATTTGGAAATATCGAATAATGAAATTCCGCAAAAGCATAAAAAGCTGCCCGTCAAATAAATTAAAAAATTAAGATTAAAATTCTATTAAAATGTATTGGTAATAATCCAAAATGAAAACGTACTCTCCATAACGGCAACTATTTGGAAGAAAGAGTTTTATGCATAACGAAGATTTCATTAATAAAGTGAGAATTATAAATTAGCCCCGAAGATTCTGACAGTTGGAATCATATACTCGAAAACGCCATTTAACAAATGAGCAATTTCTTTTCGGAAAATCTGCTTAAGTGATTTGGTTACGAATCTTAAGAGAAATGCTGAACGTGCTTTCGGTTACATTTAAATTTATTGCAATCCTGCGAATATTTTCTTTTTTCAGAGAATTTAATCATTCTCTTCTATACAAACAGTTGACCGAGTAAAACCGTTTAACACGTTTTGTTTATTGAATTTTCTGAAAATGCATTAAGATATCTTACTTCCATACTAATTCAGAATACCACAGAAATGTGATCTTCAAATACTCCGCAGAATTAGGTTCTGATCAACGAAAATTCCAAACGTATGTGGACTTGTTCGTAGTCATTTGGCAGTGGACAGACTAGAAAGATTCCACTCGTAGAACTGTGCACGGAATACGATGTGCAACTGCAATATTTTATTAGAATTTTTTTCATACCTATGAAATAGTTTCCGAGATGTAGCTTCCGAAGTGGTTGTTTTTGATCAAACCAAGGATTCTCATCTCTTCCAATAAACTGAACAATGCATTAAAAAAAATTTGTTTAATGGCAAGAAAGGAATTAAATGATTTAAGAGGGATAAAAATCGGATGGATCGTCTTATGCTGGTTTATAAAGACTCTTTAAATCTTTATTTCAAATTCTTACTAGTGATGACTACACGAGTTGAAATCGGAATAATTGAAGAAAACATTAACTTTTGGAATAATTTTTAACGTATTGGATTCATTTTGACTATGAACATCCACGAGACAAGTTGGTATACGTTTCCTTCAACTGTGGATCTTTCTTATTGTATTCTGAAGTTTCTAGCCATTTCCCTTCACTTGTAGCGCAATCAACGCTATGTAGAATTTCGGAATATAATTCTAGAATAAACTCTGATAATACCGGATTCGAGAAAAAATCAGAAAGTCGGAAGTTTTTCCGTTTACTTCAATTTAGATACGAGTACCAAGGATTCTAGAATGGAATTTTCATCATGCATGTCAAACGTATTTTCACCAAGACTGTCGAGAAGAAGAGTTCACTTGATTTTGCCGAAGACAGAAACAACTAGGAAGATCATTTACTTTTTCTAGCCATTTTTCATCTTTACTTGCCTGTAGAAGTGGATGCCTAGTAGACCGAACTCCTATCCACCTTCCTATCCTTTCTAAGTGAATACGAGTTCACTTGATTTTGCCGCCGACAACGCAGCGAAGAAGCCATCTGCTCTCCTAGCTACTCTTTCACCATTGCTCACCTGTAGAAGCGGATGCCGTGTCAATTCTATTCCAAACTTCTTCTTCCACACTTGCTGTCCTTGCTACGAAGGAGACATTTTCACGGAGACTTTACAAAAATCTAGTAAGTTTATTAAATATAAATCGTGTATATTTCTTGCATGTAAAATCTAGTGACATGAAATTATCCTAATTTAAGATTACGATTTTGTTTGGAAATGGTAGGATAAAGATAAAACATTTTTAGTCCAAAGGAAAACTTCTATTATATTCAGTTCCACCTGATAAAATTGAACACTCTTCAAGGGCCGGTTTTACCATTATACGCCCCTATGCTATCACAAGGGGGCACTTGGCCATCAAACGAAACTGTCATTTGTTCATCGGACTTTCGGCGGCCTTAACACTTTGGAAGCGGTAAATGCAAAAATACGTTTTTCTCGAATTGCCCAACATAGAAGTTTTAATTCAAGAATTTGACTTGCGCACTAATTTAGATAAGTTGAGCATGTTCATAGATGGATGTCTTCAGAATACGATCACTTTTATGGTATATACATTGTCTGAAGTAAGGACAAGTTAAGGTTTGACTCTTTATTTGAGCCTGAATCTAATTAGTATCCCGCACACAATGCGTTAATAAATACTGAATTGTTGCATGTGTTTAAAGGTATTAGGTATGATGATGAATTATTTATATCTAATGCTAATGAATATCACTGAACTTTCTTTTTTGCGCAATTTAAATATTTCGTTAATTTAAAACAATTGGATAAAATTTTGTTCATATTTGGCTGCTTATTCAAATATGCAAGTACGTTAGGGTAAGTAGCGCATAGATTTTGCTTTGCCTAAGAGCGCTAGATACTCTCCCACCAGCCATAACAAAATTTTGTTTAAAAATATGTTTGTCAGGTTCTAACAGCAACATAAAATTAGTGCTATTTTAAATTAATTTTAAAATAACACTAATAAACGATTAAAGCACTAATTTTATATTGCTATTAAGCAATATAAAATTAGGGATTTTTATCGTTTTGGCACTGTAGGTAACAGATTCGTCTGATTTCTAGTAATTCAAATCTTGTGTGTCTTGTTTCAACATAGTTTATAGGCTGGTATACTATCTATAAATGGCATGATACGCAATACAAAAAATTGTCCAAACAAAAAATTGTCTTTACATGGTAAACAAATAAAAAATGACATTTAACGCGAAAAACTCAAATCAATAAGAACAAAATTAAAATAAGAATTGTCTTTTAAATGGTAGACTGTTCAACCTATAGCTACAAAGTTTGGCATATAAATGTTTCTTGGATAGCAGGTGCTTACTAAGAAAGTTAAACTCTTTTCGATTATCAGTTAAAAATTAATCGGAATTTTAATGTTTTCTTAACTCAAGAGCAGATTATCGACCAAAAATCACTTTTAAAACCACCTTAAAATACAAGAAACAAAATTTTCAGTAATGCCAATTTCATTCCCCAGCATATTTTTTTTAATTATGACAAATTTCCAAAATAAATTGAACAGAATTTTGTAACAATTCATGTCATATAGTCACTGATTTTTCATATCAAGATTATGAAAAATCAACGTATTTTAATAGCTCTCGTGCGACTAATCAAAAATAAATTTGCTACATAATATTGGAGATTATTTCTAACCATGATTTAAGATTTTTTCAAACCAATGCTTTAACAAAAAAGCAAAGCATTGGATGTTTTTCAGCATAATGTTTTCAGGCTGACATTCTTTCTGTAAAACTGCCTGGCGTATAAATCGTTACTTAGAGAATGCAACTGCTGATGCATTCAAACCAGACGAAGACGAGACAGGCGAATCAGACTCAAAGCATGCTACGATGTTTCGGACTAGAGGTTTGAATACCATTTATTTAATTTGAAGTGAAAACTTCTTTCCGCTAGTTGCAGTGATAGTCGGTCGAACTTTCTTGTGTGACAAAATACCGTCAGATTTGAATGGCTAATAACTACGAGACTAATAATGCGAAAAGAATGATGGGCCCCACAACGGATAGATCATACCTGTAAGAGTTTGTCGCATAGTATTTTTTTTTTGCCTGTGATGTCATCGTACTAGTGTAGGCGCATGCGCGTGATTGTTATGAATTAGTTTCTTGTAAGGTTATAAATAAGTGTAGCGTGGAAACGCGTTTAGCTATTAGGTTGATTCTGGTGTCATTTTAAAGAGTGTGGAGAGTATTACTAGGACTCAAAGCGAGACAATAAAAATATTTATCAGAATATAAGTAAAAATCGGTATTAAATTGAAAATTTCAAACTCCGCATATTTTTTCGACTATAACGTGCAGAGTTTTCTTTCGAATTGTACGAAACTTACAGAATACTTGACAATACGTGAAAGAAACGTATTAAAATTTTAATCTAAAAATTTGAATATTACGGGATATGTGAGAATTTGTAGTAAATGTTTTACTGCGCATACGCGAAATTTAGTTCTATATACTGTCGACAGATGCCGACATCAAAAGCTACTCTAAATAAAACATAAGAATGGCGCAGTTGGGGTCCGCGCCGTAGATTTTTCGTGAAAGCGTCGGAATAAAATCACAAAACAAGTATTTCGTATTAATATGATTTAATTATTAATCTCTTTAATACAATATTTACAGAGTAGTATAATGGTTACAGAATAGATAAATCACATGTTTATCGCGTGTGGCAAGGGTCTGTGGTAGCTTGTGATTGATCTATTCTGTAACCATTATACTACTCTGTGTAAATATAGTATTAAAGCGATTGTGATAATTAAATCGTATATTAATACGAAATATTTGTTTTATGATTTTATCCGGAAGCTTTCACGAAAAATCTACGGCGCGCACCCGAACTGCGCCTTTCTTATGTTCTTTTATTTTTATTCTACTTTCAGAGCTCACTCGGTGATGTGGCGATGAGCTAGAAGAAGTTTCGTCAGAAAGATTTAATGAAATATTACCGAGCACGTCTTGGAATTCTTGACAAATACAAAACTAACGGGACATCAAAGAACTCTGGATTCTGACGGCTTTGCATAAATTCTGGATTTTGTCAAGTTGAATGTGTGACATTAAACTGTTTTGATGCTGTAGGATGGAGATGATTTTAATTTCCAATGTTGTCTACAATAGTTTCATGGATACTTGCTTAAAAAGCTATATTTCTTTGAAAGTTTCCTTCTCCTATTTCAACGCCCATGGACATCTAATATTTTAAGAAATTGTTATTGTAGAAATTTGAAAACTTGTGCCATTACATGGGCATTGTGAGTTTTTATAAGGCAGTGTGTGTTTATGTTTAAATGGCATTGCGATTAATATTTAATTTAAAAATCATTTAAAATGTGCAAGTAATCTTGGTTGCTACGAAACTTCAATTTAAAACAATTTTTAGTGAGGTCTGCTATCTTCTCTAAGTATTGAAATCTTGTATATAATTTCCTAGCTTCGTCTAGCATCTTAATAGCGGAGACATTATGTGCGAGAGCATTCTTAGACATAACAATTTGAATTTTTTAAAGATCGATTCTCAAATCGATTAATTCAGCATATCTCGAGCTCTAAATTAAGATCGTTTCCATTCATTAAAAGGGTTTCAAACACTCAATTTTTCAGTGACGGTCCAGAATCAAGATTACTTAAACAAGTTTTATTATTTAACAATATTTATGATTTTTTGTGTGTGTAGAGCTTAGTTCATTATGGCAAAAATTAAATATTTTTCAAGGTAATGTAGTAGCCGAGACTTAGAAATTAATTTTATCAAACGCATTTTTCTTAATATGGTTGAAAATGTTTCGTTGCAGATAATTAGTGTTGTATTTGTTACAAACAATTAAGCCCTCGTCTAGGCCCAGAATAATTATTACCATTTAATATTCAAAATAAATTTTGATAAGTTTTAAAAATGGGTAACCGGCAAAACCGAAAAGGCCGGAAGTCAGATGTATTTTAAGTCTTGTGAGATTAGCGTTTGTGCACACGCTGAAGTTTCGTTGTGCTATTATTTTTAAATGTATGCTAGTGGAAACTTTTCGTATTTATACAATAGAATATGGTTAAGTAATAACAAAGTGTTCGAATTCTAAAACGTCTGAACGTAAACTTGTGACGATATTAACCCTTTGACTGTGTAATCTTTTAAATTACTATTTAGATGCAACGTTTGCAAATGTGTTCAAATACCGTTGAGCCAAGCGTTGTTACTTATATGCAAAACTTTATTAGTATAGTATGATCCAACGCTATAACAGTACCAAGTAACACCTTAGCCTGTGAAAATTGCTGGATGCAGCAGAAAATAGGCTTGATTTCAATACGCAGAAATCGCGGGATACGCAGTCAGAGGGGTAAACTCATTATTTTATAAACGTGTTATAAACAAACTTTTAATAGAGTGTTAAAGTATAATTTTAATTTTTCACTTTGTCTTTAATTCATAATTCGTTATTATAAATGTTATGGAATCTTGAACTCTTTCCTTTCTGAAATTCACTACCAGCCGGCGCCGCAACGATAGAATCAAAATTTTAAATTAATCGATTCGCAAATAATTTAGTTCTGAAAATATCGCAATATTCTATCGTAATCGGGAACTCGTAACTGTAAAAAAAATGCAAAACACTAGAACATCGGGAAATGACTGAAAAGCCGAAGAAAATTTCAACAATACGAACTTTACAAACAAGTTAAAGTGATCTTAATTTTAAGTTTTTAAAAATACACTTTTTTATTAATGCATTAAATAGATTTTTTAAATTTTAATTTTCTTTGTAATCTTCGGACCATTATTTCTGAAACTCGCTACGGTGTGGCGCCACTGGTATGGAATAGAAATTTAATTTCATGATCAACTGATAATCAACTTCTGAAAATATTAAAATGGTGCATTTTCATTGAGAGGACACAAGTCTAAAGATTTTTAATCTTCTAGGACAACAGAAAGGTGATGCAATATCTTTTTAAAAAATTCCATCTTTATTTAACTTGTTTGTTATTAAAAGCATGTACTTATCATTTGTTAATATTTAAGTTATTTAAAATGAAATCCGAATTTATTCATTAAATGCTTTCAATTTTCTAGAAGTTGTATACTGTTAATATAATTTTACAAATTTGTAGTTAAAAATTCCATCTGTTGTATTCCACTTTTCATGACTTTTTGTACTAGAATACCTAGCAAGTATTTTTTCCAGATCTTAATAGAATTTTTTTTTATTACAAAAAAATTCTATAGTACCGTCATCCAAAATGTTAATCCTACACTGTATGATTTTAATTTTTCAAGGAAATTTGTGTAAATGTATAATAGTATATGCTTTGGAGACAAAATTTTAATGAATGCTGAACTTAGTTTTTAATGAAGATTTCTTAAATATAAACTGATTATTTTCTGGTAAAAAAAATGTAATAAATCTATTAAAATTACTCATTATTAAATATTAATTAAAAAAAGGCATTCTAAATATGAATCACTATAACGTTGGATTAACTCTGAATTAACTGGTATTTTGTCTATTGTCTCAAATCATTCTCCGAACTATTTTTTCCATTATCGATGTAAAGAAGCTGATAGGTGGCTTATCGCATGCATTTTCAATTTTTTGAACTCGGCTTTAATTGATAATTTAAAATTAAAACTCCTGTTAGCTCGTGTTTAAAATACAGAATCCGAAGTGTTTGTCTCAATTTTCTGATTTTTTTTTTTTTTGATATTAACTGAAATTTAAATAAGGTCATTAAGTCGTCCTTGTTTCTGATTTTCCATCAAAAGATGACTGATTAGCTTGACCGGTCAGCCAATCAGGAATCTTTAAGAAATTTCCAAAACTCTATTTGATCACCATGCCTGATCACCATGGTGATCAAGGTGTTTCAGCTGACGACGACCAATAAAAAGAATAGTGGCAAAAATTTAAGATGCAGAAGTTTCTACGAATAAAATATATTTTTATGAAAATTAATGAATGGATGCGATAAATGCACTTTTCTTTCATTTCAGCAATGTAGATAAAAATGTAGAAAAACTAAATAATTGTTCCTTTACTAAGTTCTAAAGAATTTTGTAGAATAAAATTATATTTAATTTAATTCGTACTCGGAAATAAAAATATTTTTTATGCATGAAGGAAAAATAACTACAATGTTTTAAAACTCGTAATGTGTTCAAAGTTATTAGAAATAAAATTGCTATTTAATTTTTTAAAGTACCAAGCAGGATTATGTTGGGTAATTATATTTTAACTGATTTATTTGGACACTTATTCTTAAGTACTAGCAGAAACTTCTCCTTGTATGCGTTACTGCCTTTCCGTTTCTAATGTATGTGTGTTCAAAGTAATTCGTAATAAAATTGCTTTAAATTTAATTTTTTTAAATACCGAGCATGATTCTGTTGGGCAATTCCTTTTTTAAATGAGTTATTTGTATATTTATTCTTAAGTAATAGCAGAAACTTCTGTTTATGCGTTATTGCTTTTCCATTTCTAATGTATGTATGTATTAGGTTTAATTTTGTAATGATATTGTATCCGCATTTTGGTTTTTGTATGGCAAATATGTAAATAAAGTTCAATCGTTTCGTTTCCATTTGTGTATCTGGCTCCTACTTGCCCACACTTTAGCTGTGCTATGTCTGTAAAACACATCCTCATTGAATTCACACATTTTAAAATCCATCGTTTGTGATTTTTTAACACGAACTCACCTACTTTTAACCACAATGATTGCTCGGTACCCTCACATTTAACTTTTCTGAATTTTTAAAAATCGCTGTTTTATCGACACATTTTAAACAACTTGTTCTGACTATTTTGCGCCTCGCTCATTTTTACCTCTTCTCGCTAAATAAGCATGTGAAAATTTAATTTTTTCTGCATTTGACTTTTATTGATTGTTTTTATATCCGCTTACTACCTTTTCACATGTTACTACCTTTTTACATATTACTACCTCATTTAGCGCAGCATGGTCAAATACTGGCCCTTGCGCCATAAACCCCGAAACAAACCAAACCATTCGAGTCTTTGGCTTCATTTTTTATCAAATATGTAAGTTATAATTTACTAACCTTTCCAGGAAATTCAATTCTACGAACTGAAATTATAAAATGATTTCAGTGTAACGGCGTGCATTTGGCCAGTTTAACTATACTGGAGATTTTATTTTGGGAAATTTAGAGACGGGTGAAATGGGTGTATACTTTACGAAAAATGCTGCACGTGAAAAGGTCCAACCATTCAGTTTTGTAATTGCTTTCATTGATATCTCCATGACTTCCAAGTGCACAAATTTGTAAAAAACATTCAAAATGTTCTTTCAGTTTGTTCCGAAAAGCTGCTTGCAATAGTTTCTAACATAATATTAGTTATAGGCTAGCGTACTATCTGTAAATTGATGCCTCATACAAAAAAAACTCTCAAAACTCTCTACAGCAGTGTTGCGCAAACCGTAGGTCTCACGAAAAATTTTTTGTGGGTAGCTAAATTCAAAGGAATTTAATAAAAATATACACAGAATTTCTTCCAAAATGATGGTTGCGACCCCTGTGCGGCCCAAATTTTACACGAAGTGAGGAGGTTGGAAATGAAGTTTGCGCACCACTTCTTTACAATGCAGACCGTTGGATCTAGAGCCATCAAGTTTAGCACACATTTTGAGGGGTAAGTTGGTGCTAAGTCACTAAGAAAGGGTGCTTTATTTAAATTTTTAATTAAAAATTAATCGAAATATTAAAATTTTTCCATAATGCCTTTGTAGTATAATACCGCACAAAAAACATTTTGCACCACTTCAACACGCAAAAATAATAGCTTTTCAGCGTTACGTCTTATTTTCGTGCAATATTTTCCTTAATTTTAACAAATTTTGCAAAATTAGTGTGAACCAAATTTCGTAACAATGGTTTTCGTTTGTATAACTGCTTGCAGGAAAACCATGAATAACCAATACGAATATATTAATGGTTCTTGTGCGAATAAGCAGAGAAGTATTAAGACTTTTCAGTTTATTTCTTACTTTTGCCTTAAAATACTTTAACTTTGAATTTCTTAAAACATAAATTTTTAGGTTTGCATTCTTCCTGTAAATTACGTGACGTAAAAATCGTTAAGCACAAAATGCAACGACTGATGCAATCAAGCCAGACGAATCGGGTTAAACATTATCATGCTACGATGTTTTGGACTTGAGGATTGAATTTTCCTTTAATTTTATTTATATGGCATAGAATTTTGTTTAGTTCCAGTTAGTGATATTAAATCAGGAAATTTCGAGGTGAAAGATTATACGAGATATGAAAAGAACTAAACATGCCTAAAAGACAAAAATGAGTATACCTTTTCTCGTAGTATTGTCTTGTGTGTTATCTTTCCAGCGAGAAATTCGCTAACATTTCTTCGTATTTTAGTCTCGTGTACTTCTTTCTCCGAAATCTTGGTTGACAAATTCGAAAGAGAAATAATTTCTGTTAAATTTTGCTCTTTCGAAAATTCGCTGTGCTCGTGATGATAAAAGCCGATTTCCTCATAAATCTTCAAATATCCTTAAAATCAATTGGGAACCATGCAAGGGAGACGATATGTTTCGAAAGTTTTTCATATTTAACAGTAATTGATATTTCGACAAAAAATTCAAGTTTATTCTACCACCCTTAATGAATAGCCCCAGAAGTTGATCACCTTCGCTTGATTTTTAGAACAATTGAACAATGAAGATTGCTAGGTTATCAGTTGATGGATACAACGGGAATCGTAGTACACCTCCTATCAAAAGAAAACCACCCACAGCCAACCTGTGGGTATTTTGATTTCCTTGAGAAGAAAAATATTGGCACCATCTTCTCATGGAGAACCTCCGCTTGCTGTCCAAGTAGAGAACAGATATTGCCTTGAGAAGAAAAACATTAGCACCATCTTCTCACGGAGAACCTCCGCTTCCTGTCCAAGTAGAGAACGGAGAATATAAAATGTAGAGGGGAATGAGGAGGACAAACACGAAAAGTGAACAAACAAATCATTATTACAACAGGCTCGTGAAACCCATCACGCTTATAGAAGATATTCCCCGAGATAGTTATTCTAGAACAGCTAATGAATGAAATATTATTAGAAATTTTTAACATTATAGATAAAATATTCTTTTTAAAACAACACAAGGTGCAAGTGAAAGAATCATAAAAATAAATTACTTTATTCTCTTTAAAATTTAAAAAATGTCCAATTTTATCTGCCTTTCTTGTGCCGATAAGGACTTACTCTAGTTTATTGATGGTATAATCAATCATTTCTAAGTATTAAATTTCATTTTTAAAACTCCTACAGAGAATTTTATTTCTAGACTTCAGAGGCTTCTCGTTTCCCTTTAAATTTGTTAATATCTAACTAATTTATTTCAACGAAAATATTAAATTACATTTTGGATCTCAAATCCTCAATTTTTTAGGAGAAAGCGTTCTTCTATTTCTTGATCGTTTTCGCGTGTTTGTCAAAATCTAATTATCCGCAAAATCCTATAAGCTCTTTAAACTCGCAAAATTCTTCCACACAAAAAATTGGTACATATCCACTTTTGTCATTTTGTGGCAAATCCTCTAACTGGAACGCTAAGCCATTTTATTCATGGCGTGAGGTCAAAGTTTTAATGAGAATATCATTCCAAAGCTTTCTACGGATTTGTTCCATCGTATTTTTGTTTATATCCAAGACCATGTAAACTTTGATTATCAACTTTGCTGATTCTGTCTCGGATTATCTGGGTTACGAAATCTTTCTAGAAGGCAATCAGATACTTAATTATAAACATTCCTATCTGACTCTTCAGACCATTAATTAGCCATAGATAAATTGGCATACCACAACGAAAGATTGAATAAAGTTGAGATTCAATGTGGCATATTCTAGCAAATTTGAAATTGGAAAATAATGACGAATCACTTTTCCTTTTACTGCTGTAAGTATTGTAGAAATGGAGAGAATTTAATCAATTTTGGTGAAGTTTCAGATTATCTGACTGTGGATAATGTATGGATACTTAGTGGTTTGCTTGATATTTATTGAGTTCAGTGCAAATATATATATATACGAGAAGAAAGAGGGTTGAGGTGCTATATCGAAATTATTGTAATTTAGTTATTGGTTGTAGCATTAAAATAATGACTCCTCCTTTCCTTGAAGTCAGCAAAGGACTGAATGCAACAAATATAAATTATTGTGTCAAAGGGAACTGAAGTCTTGAGGCAGCTCCTCTGCAAATAATTGTCAATAAATTATACAGTGAGAATAATGATTTAAAATTCTTCTTCCAATTCTGAATGTCAATGTTGAAATAGGAAAATTTAAACCTAATGAAGTTTCATATTATTTAGATACTTAAATTGT
The DNA here is from genome assembly GCA_013235015.1 of Araneus ventricosus. Lineage (NCBI taxonomy): Eukaryota > Metazoa > Arthropoda > Arachnida > Araneae > Araneidae > Araneus > Araneus ventricosus. Next base: position 26,015 of record BGPR01004628.1, on the reverse strand, counting down.
AGTGACTGACTAAACTGATGGAAAATGACACTGACTACATGTTGAGCAGATATAAAGTGTTATCCTCTCAACTTCTGCGAGCACATATAGGCTGAAAATAGGCAAAAGTCATCAGACCAATTTAAAGGGTAGGTCAAGCATTCAGAAATAAGTCTTTTTTCACAACAGGACATAGGATGGCAAACGCCAGGAGCCATTGCCGGATTAAGCTATGTAGGGACCCTTAGGAAATGCAAGTTTCGGGGCCCCCTTTTCCCTTCCAAACTTCCCAAACCCGATTATTTTTATCGATTTTAATTTAATTTTTATGTAAGTAGTTTTTAAGTAACAATACCACGGCAAAATAAAAAGGAAATACATTTAGTTGCAGGGTTGGTTTCAATAAGTAGCATATAAAAGTTTTTTATATTAAAAAAATTTAAATAAAATAGTAAAAAAACATTTACATCTCTTTGTAATGCATTATAAATATCAGAATTCAACAGGAATGACTTGTTACTCATTCCGCCAATTGAAAATTATATATATAATATCATGGTTTCAATGAGGTATAAAAGTGTTTCCAAAGCAGACAGCAGTCGTTGGATAAAGATGAACAGTTTCTTTATTTGATTCGTAAATGCCAGCTGATTAGGTTAGAATTTAGAATAATATTAAGTCTTTTAAAATGAGATCAAGCCATGATTAAAAATATAAACGCAAAGCGCGATCACCGGCGAAAAACAGCCACGCCGAAAACAGGTGTCTGGTATGAAGGTTACATGATTTTAAAAAGAGTTGCACAATCGCAGCGAGATAAAGTAGTATTGGCAAAGAAGGGAATTCCCGATTGTTAGAGAGCGGTTGAAACTGGATTTCAGCCAGTTAAAGTGACAGTTAATTGTGTGTTAGAACTTAAGTAGAAATAATTTTCAGGATTAAATTTTGAGTACAGTTTTTTAAAATTTGGAACGTGTTAAATATATATATATATATATATATATATATATTGATAGGCAAACGAATTTAAAAACTTTAAAAATCCTAAACATAATGCTCTGAAATTTAAAAGATACTTGATTTTAATTTGAGTATGTTCGAGTATGTAATCCTTGTAAATAAAATGAAAGCACAAAATTAAATTACCTTGAAAATGCCGCAAAAAAAATCTCGGGGCCCCCGAAGTTACGAGGGTTACCCATAGGCATTTGCCTATTTGGTAATCCGTGACTGCAAGTAACAATCACAACGGGGAGAAGATATTTTCCAATGACTTAAGTAAAAGAAAAGGATGAAACAAACAGTAGATATAAACAACAGATGAAACAAACAGTAACATGCAATATAAATGTAAATAAAGTAGAAATATTCACTTATAACAGCGAAACAAACGCGTCCTGTAAACACCGATTAAGTCTAGCGATAGCCAAAGCAAATCGTTACCCTCACTGTTGCCAACCTGAAATTAACAATTATTGTTTAGCCACGGATTCGGAAACACTCCGCGCTTTTTCGCATGCGCCAGGCGGAGTTATTTACATCAAAATAGGGGGAAAGTGAAGAATGGAAAGGTGACGTTTGCATTTTACTGAGCGTGATCTAACAAAGAACTCCGGAAATGCGCTCATATGACTCATTGCCTGGCACCCCTTTCCGGTGCAAAATCGTCCAAAAGTAGTAATCTCGGAATCCGATGCTGAACAGTATCTTCACTTATTACTACCCAAATTGAAAAGATTTCCACCTGATATCACCAATCTAATATTTTAAAATAATCTTTGCTTCATACACTTATTGTATTATAATCATGCGCAATTGACACTTCCAAAGTTAAAGCTAAGGATAGTTATCAATTTTGTCTGTCATTTTCATTTTAAGCAACATCAAGTCCATACGAATTTATTACCTTTTCAATTTAAAGTTTTTTTGTTGAACAGAGATTATCGAGCATATACTGACAAGATGCATATATACATTTTTGAAATGGTTAATTTGCTGCAATAATTTCGCAAGAACACCATACGAATTCTATGCGATATTGTGAACCGTGTGTATTACTATGACAACAGAAATGAAATATTTTTAGGGAATTAAAAATCTATTATTTAAATAATTATTCACACAATGAGATGAGTTTTAAAGCTTCAGAACCAAATTTTATACGCGTAAAAATTTTTATTTAATGTCTTTTAGGTCTTTGCGTCAAAGGTTTAATCCTGTTTATTGATCGAATAATAATCAATCATTTTCGAACATTTAATTCTATCTCCAAAATTCCAGAAAAATTTATAAACTCTACCATCTCATATTTTCCTATAATGAACTAAATATTCTTATTTTATTTTAATGGAACTATCTAATGGCATTTCATAAATTTCACAGGAATAAATCATGAATCTGACAGGAAAAAAACCTGAGTTTCTTAAATAAATATTTCTAGGCGTTTATCAATTATCGTCTACAAAATCCTATAAGCTTTCTGAACTCGTAAAAATAATCTTTACCCTTTTAGATCGTATGTGAACTCTAACAAGAACGCTAAACCCTTTTATCCATGGCATGGTCAAAATCTTAACAAGAATACTTGACTAAATGGCTACTTCATTCTCACTGCACATTTGTTCCTTCTATTTTATTGGTATTTTCTCTCATCCAAACTTTGATTAACAAAATTCTTAGGCCATTCCCATCTTGGATTACATGGATTACGAAAGCTTTCCAGCAAGCCACCAGATAATTAAAAGCATTCATGCCTGGCTATTTGGACCATTAATGGCCTTTATTGGCAAGAGATTGTATGTAGCAGATATACAATATGTTAGAGGGCAGTAAAGTAATATAGCACCATTATCACAGACTAATTGTGCGTCTGCCTTCCCATGGTTTAGGAAAGGATAATTCTGCATCAGCCATTTTTAGCCATGTTTTATATTATTTGATGACTGAAATTGTAACAGCATTGATTGATTGATTGGATAGATCGAGATGAATAAAAATGGATTGATGTTGAATGAGTGTATAATTGTATTGATCAATGGTGTAGAGAGGTAGGTGGTGATAGGATTCATTTTATATGATTTAATATGATTTCTTTGCCTCTCCCTCAGTTGCCATCATTGCCCTGGCAATTGTACTTGTCTGTCAGAGAACTGTATTATTTTGTCTCTAAACTAGGAACACCGCCTAACTTTTTGAAATTTCAATGAGGAAAAAAAACTGAGTTTTTCGCAACCAATAACGAATATTTCTTAATTTTTTTCCCACATCTAGTTGGAACATGTGTTCTCATCTTCATATCAGATATTAAAAAATTCACGTTCATTCAAAAATGTGTAAGGCAATCTGGCTATAATAGAAATTAATTTTGAAAAATCGTTCGGCCTCCAAAATACTTCAAAAGGTAAAAATAGAATGGCAACGTCATATTTATCTTTTGCAAACTTTTCCTAGCAACGCGGAAGAAAAAATATTGAAGGAAAATTCGTGGTCAATGATTTTGAATGTGCGTGATCTTGTATATAGTTGTGTAAATATTTATGTTTGAAAAAAAGGTCTGTTATTTGTGGAAGTCGTCAATAAATATGTTGTTTTTTGTAAAGAAAGCTCATCATACTTCATCCAGTGTTGGAAATACAGTACAGTACTAATGACTAAAATTATGAAACCTTAATATAGAGAATATATAACGTGTCATAAAGAAGTGAACGTTTTCACACTCTCTAACATGATTCTTATACATAAACATTAATCATCTAACATATGCCAGTATTGTAAAAAAAGGAAGATATATCTCTGATCAAAAGCCAAATTACTGTATAAACGGTATTTATTGTCTGTATTTTATTTTTTTAATCCGAGAATTTTATTAACGGTACAACACATTGTCATGGAGCTTTAGTAGCATAGAAAAAAGTTTCACTCTAATTAGTTTCAATCATTTGAAAATATTTTATTGGATTTTTTTATTTCTGTATTTAAAATGATCCTATTTAGCTCAACAACCTGATCGAAGAAAGAAATTTTACCTCTTTTATTCTATTACTTTTCTAAGAAAAATATTCCTCCAATCTGATCCCCCATGGTTAGTAAGAACAAAATTCACAAAAGTACTGATTTTTTAAGCCTATTTTGATGAAACTTTCGTTCCCCTAAGACTACAATTTTGATGCTTAAATTTAGGAAATATCGTGTCCGGAAATTTAAAATGTCACTTTTCCATAAGATTAGATTTAGGTCAACAATCAAAGTAATGGTTCTAAAGAAAGAATACTAAAGCTGGAATTTACTCAATAAATAATTTACACAAATTTTTTATTGAGTAGATTATTTTTATGTTGAAGGTATACTGATGACAAAATAAAGGTATTACTGTAATAACTGAATTGTAAGCTCGATTTTGGGCTTTAGAAGGAAGTAAAAAGAAATCACTGTTGTAATTACTACAAAGTCAGAAATCTGAGAATTTATCATGCATAATGTATAATATGCAATTTTCATGACATTATAACTTGAAAGCGAACTATGTATCATTCCTCAGTCGTAAAAATCAGCATTACAAAATGGTATCTTGTGTGATGTAGTTTTACTAGTTGATTTGTTTTTCTAAAAAGATTACCAATGATTTGAGATTGTCATATAAATCCATTCCAGTAAATCAATTTATATAATTGATATTAATAAATATGTTGATATGGGATTATTTAAAGCACAACTTATCAGTGTTGATATTTAATTCAAATAAATGGTAAAAAATTCATAAAACATATTTACATATTTTTATTATAAAATAACATATACTACTTTTAATAAACTTATGCATATATTTTTATATCCAAAATTAAAGAAGTTAGAAGGAATCTTTCTTGCTTCTGTCCTTTTATATTAAGATTCGAATTTTAATATTTTATAGGTTTTCTGTTCCTCCCTAAAAGACATTTAAGGCACATTCATTATGTTTATCTTCCGATTTTAATCTTTGTATCTGCCTTAAAGCATTCATTTGTTTTAAAAACATTTCTCCAAATAATGATGTTTCAAATCAAGCATTTTTATATTAGAACTGTTTCATCAAACCAAAAATAACTCCTATGCATAGTTTTAAAATGAATAAAAATGTAGATTTTTCTATAACTACTGTAAAGTAACAAAATATATGAACCTGAGTTAAAATACCCCACAAGAGATATTCTGCATAGACAGATTTGTACTAAATAATTTTTCTTAATTTAAACTTTCTGGATAATGATTTCTTTCTCTGTGGTTTCTGTCTAGATAATTTATTTTCTGACTTTAGAATATCCTTTTTCGTTATCTGAACTGAAAAATAGTTCCTTACATTTGCCGCAGATTCATTTTTTATCCAAGATTCCGTGTCTGACATTTGGTTCTCAGGAGAAATTTTAGCCTTGAATATTTTTTATATGCTTGAAACTCTAAAATTCTAAAGCGCATTCGAGAGTAGTCCCATTAATATTCATTTCAAACGCCTCCAAAGACGCTTTAAAGTATGAGAACACATTTTACATAGTCATTGCTTTTTCTAGCCTTCTTTCTATACGTTTGGATCACAGAAAACTGAATTCTTTTAGATAGAATGATATAAAAGTTCTACAGCAATCCGTTATTTGTTCCTTAAATAAAAACGTGTCGTCTGTATTTTTGAATTAAAAAAAAACAAACAAAATATCTCTTTGACTTGAAAATATGCTTTTATTTTTTTAATTTATATTTTTTATTGTTGCAAAAGGAACACAACAGTCTTTAAGAAATATAAAAAAAATTGTCATAAAAATCAGAATTCAAATGCATATTTATGCTTTCGCACAAAAGTGACAAAAAGTCGAAATAAAAACACGCTGTTATTAACAAGATGCAAGAAGGAAGCAATGGTCTGAATTCAGTGTGATAGACAGCTTTTTGAATTCATCCTCAGAATATTAGCGGAACAAATAAAACAAGCACATTTACTTAACCTGGAACTTTCTGGAAATTTTAATAAATGTGAATTTGAATTGATTTAGAAACAAAATTAAGTAATAAACAAACTTTGCAGGAAAGTTAACAACATAGTACATAATCGCACACCATATTTTTCAAAATGTGATAATATGTTTAGGTAGGATGCACATGCGTCAGTAAAATACAAGTTCAGTGTGACACCTCTTGGTCTAGCGCATGGAATTACGTTTTTGTGATGGATCAGTGTGAATTAACCATGAGTTTAACCCTCTGATTCCTAAGACCATTAGTATAGAGAAACCTCAAAATACGGGAACGCCCGAGATTCTCTAAAACCGCAATGACAGCTGGCACTCTCCGAATTCTTAGAACCCCTCCCCTGTTCCCCAAACCCTTCTGGGCGAGCCACTCTAACGAAGAAAGCGCGCGCTGCGGGTGTGAAATCAATCACACTTAACAAAAGGTGGTGGAAACTTCACAGTGATATTCGGACATCCACCGTATTTTGCTTGAAGGGACGAATGGGATGTTCCCGTATCGATAGAGTTAAGCTTCTTGATTATTTTTATCGTGCTATATGGAAAACCAAAGACATAAAAATAATTTGTCTAATCATTTGTTGACCTCTTCGTTAAATATATTTATTTCATAAATAATGACATGATATCTGCACTGGAATCCATTATTCATGTGATTATTATGAATTTAGTTTTATTAAATGCGAGTTTCGTCGTTTCTACCCTTGAATCCAGAAAACTGAGTTCATTTACAGATAAGGGTATAAATAATCTATCTATTGATTGTTTATTTAACAAAGGATTTAATATCCTTCTTTTCTCAAATTCATTGTTTAGAATGATTGTTATAGAATTTATAAATTAAAGGAAATGCTTCATAACAAGTAATCAAATATATTGATCTATCATTGCACTAATTATATACCAACTACTTTTATCCGCACAATCAAGCAGAAACAAATACTTTTAAAGAGGAATTTTTACTTATGCTGGAAATAACAACGTAAACATAATAAAATTATATATTTGAAAAAAAATTAAGTCTATTTTTCACTATCATTGTTTATTTAACGATAAAGCTGTATCAATTCAAGAAAATACTTTCTATCCAATTCAATCAGAAACAAATACTTTTAAAGAGAAATTTTTGCTTATGCTGGCAATAACAACATAAACATAATAAGATTATATATTTGAAAAAAATTTAAGTCTATTTATTATTCACTATCATTGTTTATTTAACGATAAAGCTGGATCAATTCAAGAAAATACTTTCTACCCAATTCAAGCAGAAACAAATACTTTTAAAGAGAAATTTTTACTTATGCTGGCAATAACAACATAAACATAATAAAATTATATATTTGAAAAAAAAATTTAAGTCTATTTATTATTCACTATCATTGTTTATTTAACGATGAAGCTGGATCTATTCAAGAAAATACTTTCTATCCAATTCAAGCAGAAACAAATACCTTTAAAGAGAATAAAAAATTTAAGTCTATTTTTCTCTATCATTGTATATTTAACGATAAAGCTGGACCAATTCAAGAAAATACTTTCTATCCAAATCACGTCTTATCTGATTTCCTGAACTGAATTATCGAAATAGAGCAATACAGCTCAAAATATGTACTTGGGTTCAGAACAAATCCAGTAATGTTGCTGCTCCAGGTGTCAGTGCTTTGAAGAAGCGCAAAAATATCACTTTCGTCAATTTGATTATGCTAAATAAAAATGTGATCACATTTGCTCTCGGCGCTAAAAGTTTTTGCCGTGTTTAGACGTAAAGAGCAACGTCAAATCGGCTTTCCTCATCTACGAAAATGTTTGCTTGAGGTAATTTCATTTCCCCAAGCGCATGTGTACTTAAATCGTGATTTCATTATCTAATTTTCAACTAGGCAGTCTTTTAAATACCATTAACACATTTGCTGCGAGAAATGGATAATGGATTTTATTCATTAGATAGAGAAAACTAATTCTTTCGCCCCAGGCAATAAAGGAATCGAGAATAATATATTTCTTCCAATTTATTGCGCTATGTTATTATGAAACGAATTCTCTTCGTTGCAAAAGTAACTGCATATATTCGAAAAGCGTTGAATATTAATAATTAGCGCTTAAACAGTGAAGCATCGATTAAAAATAACTCAAGAAAACATTTGCACGTGATAGGGCAACTCTAAGGACACTTCTGTACTTGGAAGGACAACTCTAAGGAAAGTTCTGTGCTTGGAATGACAAATTTGATATGAAATAATATTTTCAGTATCAAAAAAGCATCCTCAGTATTAACATGTACAATTAAAGTGTATAAAAATAAACAAGCATAAAATATAAAATTTCTAATAATTGCATTTTAAATGATAGTGTCACCTTTGGTTTTTCGTAATAGATGATAGCTGTTACTCTCATACTTTCATCACTGCTATCTTTTTCAGATTGTATTGCTCTGTTTTTAAGTACATTAGTGGAATTTTTCTGGAAAGCTAAAGCATGTAAGTGAAGATAATATAGAGAAATTGGATCGCTTAACCAGTGGAAAACAAGATAACGAAATTATACCGCTTTTTTGTGATGATATTAAGTGGCACTCATAAATGAGAGTATACGAGAAAGTACAGGAGATAATACTCCAGATATTTTGGTTTTCCATTCCAATATTTTTTCTGTGTTTTATAGTATATCTGAGAGAAGGCTTCGCACCTCAGATTCAAACAGCAATAATAATCAAACAAACCATCTCTCAAGAGCTGAAATATATCCATGCAAAACAATGTGGTTTGTTAATTTATTAATTTTGTTGATTTAATTTATTAATTAATTTGTGTGTGTGTGTGCGTGCGTGTGTGTGCGCGCGTGCGTGCGAATGAGTGTACGTGTCGTGAATGTCAGCGAACGAGTGCATGCGTGCGTTTGTCTGTGCGCGTACATGCGTTTGTCTGTGCGCGTGCATGCGTTTGTCTGTGCGCGTGCATGCGTTTGTCTGTGCGCGGTTTGAAATAGTTGTAAGAATCCCCATTTCCAAAATTCCAGTGGATCTGCAATCTTAAGGCGTAAGGGCACGTGTCACAACTGATATAGCTGAGTTATCATCATCAGTTGTCATTCTGTGGCATTTGTGATTTCATGTATGGAGGTGGTCTGTTGTTATGTAAGCATATGAAAATTTATAGACTATCTTTGTAAAGCATCAACAAATAGCAGTGCAGGGTTCTACTTAAAGCGGATAATCATACAAATCTAAAAAAGTTTCTAAAGTGGCATTGCTGTTTTAGGGTGAAGTGTTATTGGATTTATAAGGAAAATCCAATTTAGGTAAATACTTTTTAGGTAATCACAAAAACCCGCTATAGCAACATCTGATGTTTACACCAAGATACCACTTGACACAATGCTTTATCATGTTGTATATCACTATTTCAGCTAGCAAACTCAGTTCTTTAGTTTGATCGTGCTCTGCAAACCTAATCGCGAAACATTTTGAAACATCTATGCCTATAAAATTTCAAACTCAAAATATGTTACATATATTAAGTTAGCGTGATGTAATATTTATATTTATAAAGATAATTTACTAAATCAACATAAAACAAACGAAAATCTAAATTGCCCATATTAACCAGGTGTTATTTAAATAGCAGCATTATGCAAAAATTATTTGGGGGAATTTTGAAGCTAAATACTCGATTAAAGGACTTCAGAATCGTAGATAATCTAAAGAAATTCTTAAACCACTCTGTCTTATTAGCATAACCATATCTAGAAATTCCTTCATCCATCTCAATATTCTTTCGTCATGCTGGAAGTATTTTTCTTTAACCAATGCAATCAGCGAAGTCATGCACGATCTTTCAATGGCTGATTGCCTTTGGAACTGCCTCATTATTCGGTGCGTGACAAGTTGGGAACCGACGGTCTTTGATTTACAAATCATCGGTCCTCCAATTTAGGTTCTGAATGGCACTCCATTGAGTCACGATGATTTGCTGAATGTAGGTCCAGAGTTTGGCGAGACCAATTAGTCCTTCTGGAGTTCGCGAGAGTGTTCAAACAAAGAGAGGACGACACCATAAATGGAGGATAAAATCAAATGACTTGGAGGATTTCTAGGGTCGTAGACGATGTGATAATCGGGAAACCGAGGAATGGCCGTATTGATAAATTACAGACAAAGGAGTTCATCTAATTAGTTGATAATTACTATTTATTTTGCCAGCATACATCACGCTCAATAGAAGTTTCTTCTCTTGCTTCCACACAATATGAGTGATTTGTTTTTTCACTGTTTGGTAAATTGTTTGATGATTTCTTTTAGTTTTTACTTTTTCGTATACGAAGAATACAAAGAGAAAGTATTGTAATCGTCAAAAAATTCGAACTCGAGATTTTGACGAATCTCCACGTTTTAGACCTCGCTGAGTCCGAAAAACACAATTTTGGAATTTTGTCTGTGTGTCTGTATGTCTACGTGTCTGTGAACACGATTACTCGAAAACTATTAGAGCTACGGGGATGAAATTTGGTATGTGGTCTTTAAACATAATTTGTAGGTTTCTGTCAAATTTTGGACAAATTCCGTCCACGGGAAGTCTGTCTGTCTATCTGTCCGCGGTCATGCGGACACTATAACTCAAACACTTGAATAGCTAGATGAATAAAATTTGATACACAGTTTTATCGTCATGAATGTAGGTCCGTGTAAAATTTTGGGCCAAATCCGTCAAAGGGTTGACGGTCTGTAGGTCTGTATAATCGCATCTTCAACGAATCCGCTATCTCCACGCGCATGCGTACTGGTTTTATCTTACATCCAGCCCTTTGGTAATCACGCCGGCTTCTAATTCCACTTCCGCGTTGGACGAAATTCAAGCAGAGAACAAAACAATTAATGTGCGGAATAAGTTTTAACTAAAAATTTCTTTATAAATGCTTCAAATGCTTCAAAAAGAAGCACATCAGATGTCGCACAATTGAAATAGCAATACATCAATAATGGCAAAGTCCAATATAAGGGTAAATGGCATCAATTCACTCCGCAATGGGGTCGTTGCGCAGTTCAATGTTGTCATTGTCAAATCGCAAAAGGAACTATGAATGACATCTAACAGCTGATTCCACGTTGTCTTGCGCTCTGCTCTGACGTTACATACGCATAGAAAATCCTACAAGATGCACAAAATGAAATCATTTATATCATATGAGACTGAATAAATTACATTGCAAGAATTAAATGCAAAGCAAAATTTAGCAGGCAAAACTGATAAATATAACATATTTCAATTACGTAATAACATATTTCAATTCATGTAATCAATTGCTCGTATTTTTGCATGAAAACCTTATTGATAATGGTAATGAAATTGCTGAACAAACTAATAGTTAAATTTGACATATTCTTATCAAATATCTTAATTTTGAGACGACTTGCATTGGCAAAATCGTGATAAATATTTCAAATTGGTATTATTTCATTTTTATTTTTTTAAAATTTTATCAAGGATATCTTACTGGTAATAGGCAATTGTAATGATTTTATTTCTAACTGGTAAGCCATTAAAAAATTACAATTATATGAATTGATTAATTTGCAGGTCATACAAAATTTAGCAGGCTAACATTATTTCAATTACGTAATAACATATTTCAATCCATGTAATCAATTGATGAGATTGCTTAATAATCGATTTATAAGCATGATAAGTAATTAATTTTACATGAGTAAAAAAATGTGTATTAAAAATGACATGGGAATGTAATTATATATTACTGTCATTTCAAATATCTAATGCTGAATTTTATGATAAAATTAATTATTTTCTCACACATTGTTGCGCAACTTCTTAATAAAAATCATATTTTTTGTTGAATCCCAAATGGTACTACTGCCGTAATGTCTTCAAAGCGTTAATGATTATCTAAATTTTTAAATAAAATATACATATAAACAGTAATGTTTATAAAAGTATATTTAATGCCTATTCTGATGCATTTCTTAAGAAAACGAAGCGTAAAATATTTTACGATGAATACTATACTTATCATTACTTTTACTTTTGCCCAGATATGACAATGTTGTTGTTATTCGTAAAGTCTTTTTTGAAAAAAAGCATAAAATGCGTTTATATTTAAGCGAAAGGAAAGCTTTCTTGTAAGAAAATAAGTGCACCGAACAAATACAGAAAATGCTATAAAGTTTGCATAGTAAACAGTTTAGATAGTGTTAAAGCAAAGCACCTTCGCTTAGTTTTATGTATTTCCGTTCTTTTAAACGCAATTTTATATTTTCACACCTCAAATAAAAATTTATGTTTCTCCTGTGTTTCCGCGAATTACTTTCACTGTGATACTTATTATAAAATTATAGCTAATTAAAGAACCTTTCTAAGAAAACTTTTTTAAAAATAGTAAACTAATTCATTTTCATTGTTTTGAAGGATAAGTATAAAAATGAAAGAAGGATTTAGGTCTGGGAAAATATACAAAAAAGCCATAAGATCTCCTTTCTATAAATTAAACAAATTTATTTATGTAAATTCAGTTTTGAATCTGAAAAAAATGAATGTAAATAAATTAAATTGTTATAAATTAAACATAAATGAGTGAATAAATATAAATCGTATTTATCTAAGACAATTATTCTCCAAAATGATTTAATTTTCAATTAAAAGCATATTTCATTCAAAAACATTACTAGTTTAAAAATAATTCGGAATGCACCTTAAATATATTCAGGTTGTACATTTTGACTTCTAACTTGCTCGGAGTAATTATAGTTTAGTTTAGTTTAGTTATATTAACGTCCCGTTTTGAAGCAACACGAGGGCTATTTTGGGACGGACCTCGTAATTTTCAACCTCGGTCAGATGACGAGGACGACGCCTGAGCTGGCACCCCCCTCTCCAAACTTCCACGCCACACCAACGGGAGGACGTTTGACCACTACGTATGATTTAACGTGCAACAGGCCCCATACACGGCGGATCTTCAGTGGAATCGGGTTTCGAACCTGAAACCCTCCGGCCCCAAAGCCGAGACCTTACCACTAGGCCACCGCGGCCCTCAGAGTAATTATAACTGAAACTTCTATTAATATTTACATAATAATGTGTAGGAACCTCTTTAACCCTCTAAGCGGTTATCTATTTTGATGTACTTGCATTAAAGTCTTAAAAATTTGCAAGTAAAGGGAGTAATTGGGTCTTTATTGCGTTTAATAAAATCTCTGAGAACTTAAGAATATTTTATCTATGGTTGTTTAAGAAATTATACATATAAACATGAACTCTCTGTTTTTGAACTGAATATGAGAAACGGAAAAATACGTGCAAGAAGCTTAGAGGGTTAATAATAGAAACTGTGTTTATATGACATTGCATGATTGAAAAAGCTTGAATTAAATATAATTACAAATCTATTAAAGCAATTGATTGGTTTGCTCCAAATGCTGTGCAAATTCAATTCGTGGAATTAGGTTGCTACTCTGAGTGGCGCCACTTGCATGCAAGCGAAATTTCATGAAATTAATTGGTTAAATGATAATTAAATTCTGATTTTTTTTTAAATAGCGCATTGTTATACACAAGAGTATACAATTTCAAAACTCTGGCACATCAAAAACTGAGTGAAAAAATCTATTACAAAATTCCATCTTTAACATGAAACTAGTCAAGATAAATTGTCTGAAAACAATTTATTTGATAAAACTAATTATATCGTCAAAAATGTTTCAAAGACATTCATGCAACGTTAAAAAAGCGCAGGCAACTAAGAACAAGATCATAATTTACGAAGGTTAAAAGACTGGACAACAAATGTCCTAAATCCTTCGTTAGCCTTCTTATTACATACCTCAAATTAGGAGCGGTGATCTCTCAGATTATATACTTATTGTTCATCTTATTCTAGATTATCTTAATCTTAAATTTTTATAATTTAACTCTTAAATAGGATTATTTTTGTACTCAGGTTACAAAATCATAACTGGTTTCTGACAAAACATAAAAATTGTATTTTTTACAGGCTATCATGATACTAGGAATAAAATATCTTAGCGTTAGCCACACTCATTTTAGACTACCATTTATAATTTTTAAAAAATTTAATATATATTTTTAAAGGAAGGAAGATTAAAGCAATAATCAAAATGTAAAAAAAGTACAAACAGGTAAACAAAAGTATTTGAAAAAAATTTAAATTGTTTGCTAGAAATAAATTTATCGGCAAAAGTGTTTAAAAGTCAAACATGCAAACTTGAAATATAACAAGCAACTAAGCCCAAGGTCATAATTTGAAAATATTAAAATGACTGGTCTTCAAGAATCCTTAAAGTAAGCTCTGCGTTTCTTGCAAACTTCTCCATTTACGGTTTGTACGATACAGCGAGCCGATACTATAGATACTATGTACTTACTCTTCGACATTAGGTGAAAGAAACTCTTTTCTTAATATGCAACCTTAGAGTTCCGAACCTATCCTCGTACTGGTA
>BGPR01004628.1:0-11560 GCA_013235015.1 Araneus ventricosus | reverse complement strand
AGTCATAACGCGCCAAATGTGAAAGCCCTAGATCCAACCGTCTGCCCTGCAGAGCGTTTTGTACAATTTTTGAAGAACGCATCACACAAGTTACAGATAGTGTACCGGCAGAAAAACATTCATGTTTTTGAAATAGGAAAGCTGGATTTTTTAGCATAGGAATGAGAAAAAAACAATCATTCCGATTGTGTGGGAAAACATTTGCTATGTTCCACCATAACAGCGAATTTGCATTCAGTAGGCTCGCATTACTAGTTCGCGTTTGAAGTCGTTGCTAAGAGCATTTGTAAACAAAACTATCGAAGTTCAAAATCTTTATGCAGATGTCTGACTTCATTATGCCCGCGATATATTCCCACATAGGTCTGTTTCGCGTAACATCAATAGCAGACCATTACTAGATTGCATGTCTTGCTTTAGAAAGATAGCTGTACAGAAACACATTCGTGCAGTGTTAGTAAATTCCATTTTGTCACCCTATATTATTTTGCAGAACTGATGCGAATGATTTTAGTGTAATTTGAAAGAGTTGTGCAGTCAGTTCGCTTACTTTAGTTCCCGGTTTTAAAAATTGTCATCTTTTCACCTTGTACCAGTTCTTGATTTGAATTTATGCAAGTAAATTATTCCGGATTTTTTACCAGTATCAGGGTTTATGTGATGAGTAATGTAAAGCTGGGAATTCACGAGAAGGCTATTAATTTTTTAAAAATTAATCGAAATTTTTTCTCAATAACTTTGGAGCATCTTAGTGCACAAGGGGTTTTTCTTACCCATTTAAAATTGGAAAAAAATTCAGTTATACCAATTTTAATATCGTAAAATCCTTTTCTCTAACAAGGGAAACATCAGGTACATGGGATCACCGATTTTTTTCAATTTCTATACATTTGTAGTGGCCGCGGTGGCCTAGTGGTAAGGTCTCGACCTCCGGCCCAGAGGGTCGCAGGTTCGAAACCCGATTCCACGGAAGATCCGCCGTGTATGGGGCCTGCTGAACGCTAACACATACGTAGTGGCCAAACGTCCCCTCGCTAGTGTAGCGCGGAAGCTTGGAGAGGGAGGTGCCAGCCCAGGCGTCGTCCCCGTCATGTGGCGCGCGGTTCAAAATTACGAGGTCCGTCCCTAAATAGCCCTCGTGTTGCTTCAAAGCGGGACGTTAACCTAACCTGTACATTTGTAGTAGTGCCTTAGGACAATACAACATGCAAGCCACAAGTTCTACAGCTCAATAATTTTCGAGAAAATCGATCGAAAACATTAGAGGATAGAATATCAACCAGTTAGCTACAAATTTACACCGAGATGGCGGCGGTCGGGTGGTTAGCGTCAGAGCTTCGTAATTGCTTGGATCGCCAGATCGAGTCCCACACTGAACTTTTTTCAACCTATAATTTATGTATTTTGTAACGAATAATTACGTTTATATGCACGGATATTTATTGAACTTTCAACCGCGTTTAGTAATTCTGCTAATTTTTTGCAAGATAAAAATTATATTTTATTCTAATTTTACTCATCACATTATATGCCGCCATCTCCTTAGTACAGCTGAAGCGAATTGGCTGATATTAATTACGATTCATATAATGTAATCAATAAAGTTACAATAAAAAATGATATTTTATTTTACAAAAAAAATAGAATTACTAAACGCTGTTGAAAGTTCAATAAATATTCGTGCATATAAACGTAACTGTTCGTTATAAAATATTTAAATGATAGGTTGAGGAAAAAGCTAAGTGTGGGACTCGATCCGGCGATCCAAGCAAGTACGAAGCTCTGAAGCTAACCACCCGACCGCCGCCATCTCGGTATAAATTTGACGCAAACTGGTTGATATTCTATCCGCTAAAGTTTTCGATCGATTTTCTCGAAAATCACTGAGTTGTAGAACTTGTGGCTTGCATGTTGCATTGTCCTAAGTCACTACTACAAATGTACAGAATTTGAAAAAAATCGGTGACCCATGTACCTGGTGTTGCCCTTGTAAGTTTGATAAATTTTTAAAAATATTTTTAAGTCTATTGAACTATAATATTTTTCAATGTTTTAATTTTTTAATTTAATTATATTTACGCGATATTTGATACATTTGAGTTGCGACGATATTTAATATCTTTTTATGTGAACGTTTTAGTTTCAATAAATAAGAGTAAATTTTTTAAAACAATATAAAGAATATGGACGAATGTAGCCTGAAATATCATGCTACGCTGTTTCGGATTAGAGGGTCGAATGTCCTTTCCTCTTCCGTTGGAAAAAACTGTGAAAAGAAATTTAATGGATAATGTTTTCAGGATGAGAGCCTTCAGAGTTATACAATAGAGCAACTTAGAAGAAAATTAGAGTGTTTTTTAACGTAGGACTACGTTCCTCCCATTGGGGTCTCCGGAAGGAAATTGATTCACACACCGAAACGCCACAAAACTTGGTATGGGAAATCCTCTATATCTAGGCAACTATATATGTTAAAAACATAACTAATGTCTTATTTTAGCGATAAAGGTTAACAACAGAAGTTACAAAAAAAACTTACTCAAACTTAAAAACTTACAATAAACTTCGAGAAACAAAAGAGTCACGCGAGTAAAGTAGTCCTACGCCTTTAACATCAGCGGCTGTTTGAAAAGACAGCTTCTCGTCATTTTTTTATTCAAACTTTCTTATCAGATATTTTATCATTGTTCTAGAAATCTTAAGTAGGGCTTGAGCATTGAAGACCACTTCCGCAGAAATAACGTTACATTTGAGTCATATAAATACCACTTTTTAGTGATAAAAATGCGATTTTCGGTTGTAACTATCTATAAGGAAGACGAATTGAAAAAAAGAAGTCTCGTTAAACAATATCCTTGTATGTTCTTTCTCATTGCATGCATTAGTAACTATATTTAGTGAATTATTAAAATTATTTAGTAAATTATTTTAGCTCCAAGTTGTTGGTTACTTAAAACTCACACTGTATATTCCCAGTTCATTATATACTTGAGAATATAACTTGATGGATATTGACGATTCTAGACATAAAAATAATCCATCACCTTCCAGCCGGCTTTATATATTGTGCGAAGATAATATATTGATAAGTTGTACTAGTTTGTTCATAAAGAAAAAGAAATAGCAAGCATTTCTGTAAAAAAATCATTGCTAATGATAAGTTTGATTGATTACATATCTTACAATTTTTTTATCTCTTCTATATTCTTTATAGAAAAAGCAATTAATAAGCTGAAAAAACATTTCTTCGTTTTTTTTTCCTGATTAAAAAAAAAAACGGACCGGTAGAGAAACAATGAATTTAACTGATAAAAGAATTCTATATAGTAACGAAGCAATAGTTTTAATAATTAACACATATGCGTTGCAGCTGTCTAATTTTGCATTTTTAAAGTCCATTTGATTTTATTCCCTTGTTTAAAACTACTTTTGTTCTTGTTTTTTTTGTCTATGTTTTCACTTTCACTTCACCTTGTGAGTACATTTACAATTTTACTTTGTACATGTTTTAACAGTGTATACTGCTGTGTAAATCTTTGAAGGAAAAGTAGGGACTTGTTTGGCGCAGTATAGCCAGTATATTGGCTCTTCCGCCAGTAAACCCCAAACCAAACCAGGTCTAATTTATTTTCGATCTTATAATTTTAGATATTACTTTACACCATTTGACTCCGAACGTTCGATGTAGACCCTTTTGTGAAAATTGATGAATAATTATGTTTCTGAATGTATTATTATTATACTTCTGTATTATTATTATATTACTAAATTCTTCAATTAATGTAGTATATTACTAACAGGATAAATTTGTTAACTTAAGGAAGTAACAAAAATTCAAATGAAAGAATTTTTTAACAATAGAAGACAGTAGATTCATAGGCCTCAATGGTGCTGATAATTAAAATTTTCAACTTTTTCAAGCATTATTGCTCCGAATTTTATGTACCGCAAAAATTCCTATGGAAGAAATAAATACATCTGTAAGCGTACGTGTAATATAGGCGTAAAACCCGAAATATTATTTCGAAATCAAAATATTTAAAAAGTTTTTTCAAAGTTCTTTAACAAGTTTTCGGAGATGAACTTAGGAATCACTTTGTTAGGCATGCCCTATTTGATTGACAACAAATCTACTAAATACAGAACTGATTGTAAAAATGCTCAAAAATTTGGAACAATCAGAATATATTCAAGCAATGTCCTCATAATTTTTTCTTCAAGTAATTCCATGCATCAAAACTATTTAGTTTTTATCGAAAATATTATGGAAAGTAGGAATTATTTTCCTATAATACTATCACTTGACAGAAAAGTTTATATCCTGCTGCATGAAATCAATTCCTATGAAAATTATTGATGCCAGATCCCGTGTCGTTTCTTTCCAAAAAAAGAAAATTCAATATTAACTACTTTGCGACATTGTTAACCTAATATATCATAATACATAACTGAATCATGAATATTTAATCCTAATATATTATTAAACAATGTATGAGAGAGCAAAAACTATTTCTGATAGATAATAAATCATATAGCTTAATTCGGTACATGTGTTTTCATTTAAATATCTTTGCAAGAAAAACGCCCAATTTTATTATGAACCTTTCTTGAAGTCCTAAGGATTCATTCAAATTTATTGATCGAGTAATCAATCATTCTTTACTATATAATTTAATCTCTAAGATTCCTAATATTTTATTTATAGACATCAGAAGATTCAAAAATATGTTAATAAACAAACTATTTATTTTAATTCAGCTACCAAATTACATTTTAATGGCAAATCCTGAATTTGTCCTATCGAGTTTTCTTCTCTTTCTTGGACACTTCTAAGTATTTCTCAAAAGTGTAATTATCTACAAAATCCTTGATTGAACAAATAGTTAACCATTTTTTAATATTTAATTCCAGCTCTAAAGTTCCTAAATGGAACTTTAATCATAGACTTCAGTAGATTCAAAAATTCCTTTAAATATGTTACTATCCAACTTATTTACTTCAATTAGGCTTCCAAATTAAGTCTTAATTGTAAATTCTGAATTCAAAGATTTTTTTCTTTCTTAGTCATTTCTACATGTTTGTCAAAAGTGTAATTATCTACAAAATCCTTGATTGAACAAATAAATCATTTTTAAAATTTAATTCTCTCAAATTCCTAAAATGAACATTAATCATACACGTCAGAGCATTTAAAATTTTTTAAATATGTTAATATTTAACCTCTTTATTTTAATCCAACTGCTAAATTACATTTTAACGGATAATCCTGCATTGTCAAACTTTCTTGGCCACTTCTACGTGCTTATCAAAAGTGTAATTATCAACAAAATCCTTTAAACACTTTCGACTTGTTATATCCTCTCACATATAAAATTAATATCTATCTATTTTAGTCATGTTGCAGAAAATCCTCTAACTAGAGCACTAAGCCATTATATCCATGGCATGTGGTCAGAATCTTAATGAGAATGGCAACTGAAAGCTTTCGACAGCTTTGCCCCCCATCGCTTCTGCTTTTTATCTCCTCTCATCCAAACATTGATTAACAGCATTCTTTGGTAATTCTTATCTTGGATTACCTGGATTACGAAACCTTTCCAGCAGGCCATCAGATGCTAAACGAGAAGCATTCCTGCCTCGCTCTTTCAGGCGTTAATTACCCCTAGATAAAATGGGTTACACCAGCGAGAGATTGAATACAACGGAGATTTAATCTGGCAGTAGGATGAGAAGTGTCCTGACACTCTCTCCAAGTTGTTAACATTTTACTATTAATCAGTGAATATGAATAATTATGTCGCACTCTTCTTGTTAAGAATGCAAATATTGCAGAAATGGAGAGATCTGCGACAGTAATTTTTAACGAAGTGTCAGATTATCTCTTTGTTGACACTTTGGATTTAAGTACTTATATAATTGAAGTTGATTAGTAAGTAGTAAAATATAGCACAAATATTAATATTAAAGAGGAAAGTTTGAGAGTTGAGGCGTTCTTTTTATTGTTTAATGTTTAACTATCCAAAGAGAAATATGTAATCGTTAAAAAATTCGATCTCGGGATTTTGATGAATAATCTAGTTAGTTTTAGACCACCTTTACTCTGAAAAACTTTTGGATTTATGCCTGTTTGTCTCTCGGCAGGTTGTTAACCCGATTTCTTAAAAACGAAAGACAAAAAGGAGCAAGACGAATGAAATTTGGTATGTGATATTAAAACCCAAACTGTAGATTTGCATCAAATTTTGTCTGTCTATGGAACATTTTGTCTATGTAAAATCTGTATGTCTGTGAATGATAACTCAATAACTCAAAAACAGAAAGTGCTAGAGGGATGATATTTCGAATATGATCTTACTTTCAGAATTGTAGATTTGCATCAAATTTTGTCTGTCTATGGAACATTTTGTCTATGTAAACTCTGCATGTCTGTGAATGATAACTCAATAACTCAAAAACAGAAAGTGCTAGAGGGAAGATATTTCGAATATGATCTTACATTCCTAATTGTAGATTTGTATCAAATTCTGGACCAAATCTTTCAAGCGTTCTTTCTATAATTCTTTCTATCTTTTCGCGAGTACGTCAAAGTGAGAAATAAAAAAATGACGGGAGGCTGTCTTTTCAAACAGCCGCTTATGTTAAAGGTGTAGGACTACTTTACTCGCTCGACTTTTTTGTTTTAAAGATTAAGTAAGTTTTTTGTAACTTCTGTTGTTACCTTTTATCTCTAAAATAAGACATTATTTATGTTCTTCACATATGTAGTTACCGAGATATGGAGGATCTCCCATACCAAGTTTTGTGGCGTTTCGGTGTGTAACTCAATTTCCTTCCTGAGACCCCTATGGGAGGTACGTAGTCCTACGTTAAAAAATGCAACTAGCTAATTAAATTAATTTTATGTGTGGTATTTTCACCAAAATTATAGATATGAATCAAATTTTGTATCCAATCGTTTAATAGGCATCTGGTCCAAAATCCATACCCGATTCTCTTCATTATTCGACGTAGCTAAGAACAAAAGGCGCCATATTGTAAATGCTTAAGATAAAGTCGAGAGGAGAACTCTCTCGGTTAGTTAGTAAAAAATTAATGAAAATAACGGAATTTGCGTTCATGAAGCAGCAAAACGATTATAGTGAAGATATAATGAAGCAGAGGGGATCGGGGTGTTTTGGCATTCTGTCTATAAATTGTCAACATTTTATTATCATTCAGGCAATAAGAATAAGCATATAACACTCTTCCAGCTCTTACGAGTGTCAAGATTGCAGGAAGAGAGATTTTGATCAAGTCTCAAATTATTTTAATGTTCAGAATGTAACGACTAATAGATTGACATATATTGAATTTTATGGAGATGTATTATGGTGAATGGAGTTCCTAAAGTTCTGACTCTAAAAATTATTTGCATTTTCTTGTTTATGAGAGAACGAAAATATCTACATGGCGAGTCAAAATTAAAATGGGACTGTGGTTCGAGAGACACTATTTCAAGTGGTAGAACTTAGAGGTATTTCTGGTAGACGAATGTGCATATCTGAAGAAATCTGGTATAAAGCGGTGAGAGATGGTGCTTTGTTAAATGAAACAGAAGCGTCAAATAGAGCAACGTTGTGCCATGAATTTCTCCAAACAGAAAAGCTCGCAGTAATCCAATTTTACCAGCAGAAGGTGTAAATGGAACAGACATTTATAATCGAATGTGTGTGGTACTGAGTGTATATTAAAAAGAGAAATTTTTAGATAGTGCAACGACTTTTACACGATTGACTTATGGAATGGCCTATTAGTAGTATCCAAGCTGTGCTCATATGCCTATGATTAACATCACTGGACCATCGCAAAACTGCGCTTCGTTACATAAGCTCAGCCTTGTACGTATTCTTCCTTAGACAGCAAATGCCGATTCGATTTCTGCAAATAAAAATTGGATTATTGCACGTTGAGCCAGTTTAAACTGGACATTCACGGTCGGACCGCTCCACATCATTTGGAGCGCGTCGCACCAGACAGTTCCAGTTTTCAGCCCATCCATTTAGGTAGGTCATTCATGGAGGCTCCATGCAAACGACACAGCCGGTCGCTTCAATCTCCCAGTGCTACTATGCCTACCCCTCCTCCCGCTTTCAAAACGGGATCCCCCTCCACGCTCTTCCGAGAGAGCTACACTCCCCATCCCCCATTTTGTAGTTTTCGCTTTTGTGAGAGAGGCTCGCTTTCCCTTACCCGCGATCGCATTTCAGTTTTATGGCCTAATGCGCCGAATGAAAATCCAAACATTTCGACCACACCACCCAAATTCTCATCGGAGTTTGGCATTGACGACGGGTTTTGGAACAACAGGCTCTAAATGGGGTGGAATGGAGCGCTCGTCAATGTTCAGCTGTAGAGAAATCCATGGCACGACGTAACATGTTTTTTCGTTTCTGTTCCATTCCACACCACACGGTCACTAACAGCTTTCTACCAAATTTCTTCTGATATACTCAGCCAACCAGAGAAATATCAAAGTTCTACCCGATGGAATGAAGTGGCAAGAACCGCAGTCCCACTTTCATTTGGGCGTACCTTAAATATTTGTTGCCTTATATATAACGTTTGGTCGCAAATCGTTTTAGTGCATGTTATAAAGAGAAAAAAACAGATTCATGCAAATGGTTTTAATATTGTTCGTGATTTCAATTTGTTGATGAATTCAGTGGGACATTGAATAACAAATGTAAGGAGAGTATAATGTAGGGGAAGGTGGTGTACCTAGGTCCCATTTTTACTTTTTAATTTTTAATTGGATAATTACTAAAAGAAAGGTAACAAAACAATTTTTCTTTCATATTTTAGGCCTTTATACACAACATATATTTTTTGTAGATTTTTTAAAAAAGTATTTCAGTGCATTATTTACAATTTAAAAAAAGTGCAAATAGGACTAAGGTACACCATGGGTGGTGTACCTTGGACCAGCTATTTCTAGACCTAAAAAATCTAACCGAATAGTTTGAACATAAACATTTATTGGTATTTTAGCTACAGAAAAATGTTAATGAGCACTTTTACTTAATGAGGTCTTAGATTAGACCGAATATGAAATTATTACAGCAACAGTTTCATTTCCTATGAGTAGGCTTAACCAACATTGTAATTAGACAAGTCAATTCCAAATGTTAATTTCCGAAGCTGTCTTTCAGATCCTCCAGTCAACACGGGATGTGGTAACTTCCACATTACATCACATTTTTCCACAACATAAGTAGTAGACCATGTAGTGGTCATGCAACAAGGTACACCACTTGGGCATGGTCCAAGGTACACCACTTGGCCATTTCATGGAAAATGTCTGACTACTAAATTGAGGTTAGACTTAACATAATTTCTAACCCATGTTATTATAGCTAAAACTGTGCTTTATAAGTTAGGTATTTTACTATAAAGTAATTTATGTATGTTTAGGAACTATTAACACAAAATTCAACAGTAAAAAAATTACTTTTGATGGGTCAATTTCCTTTTTCGGGAATCATTCATTCAAATGAGCACCTTGACAAATAAGTTCAGGTACACTGGGACCTCTGGTGGCAAGTGTACAAAATACATATAACATTTTCTATACATCTATACAGATGGCGCTAAAATCGGCATAGGTTCAAGGTACACTTATTGCCAAGGTACACCACCTTCCCCTATTCTATACCTCTTTCTAAATTGTGAATATTTTGCTTTTAAGCCAGCATCTTCCTCGTAAATTATAAGTTCACACCAGTGATCAAGTTTCAGATTATTAATAATTGAACATATAGAGACAAAGTAATATTTTTTACAAGACTTTCATTTTTGAATGTGTTAGATTAGTGCAATAATTTTACAAGAAAACAATATGATTTATGTACGATATTGTAAATCGTACATATTATAAATTATACAAAATGATATAAAAAGTTCTTTTTAAATAAATACAAAATTTATTACTCAAATAATAAACCATACACTGAGATGGGTTTTAAAGATTAAGAGCTGTATTTTATACAGGAAAAAGGACAATTTTTTATTATGCTTTCTTATTTTCTTCACCTCAAAAGTTCGTTCTAGTTTATTGATCGAATAATCAATCATTTTTGACCATTTAATTCCATCTTTAAAATTCCTGAATTGAATTTTGTTGCTATACAAAACCTATCTCACATTTATTTTTAAAAATTTAATAACCAGCATTTTAACCGAGCTGTCTAATTATATTTTAAGAAATAAATCATAAATTTTATGGGAGTAGATTAAATTTTTCTGTGTTGAGGCCTTTATGTTTTCGCCAAACACATAATTATCTACAAAACCCTGTATGCTCTAGCAACTGTTAAAATCATTCATAACATGATACCCACTTTGACCATGTAGCAAATACTCAAACGAGAAGTCTAAGCTATTTTATCTAGTCGGTGTGATCAAAATTTTGATAAAGATTACTCAACTAAACAGTTGCTTTATCCTTATTATAAATTTCTAGATCTTTGCATCTTCTTTTATCCAAACATTGAGTAACAAAAATGTCTTGGTGATTCCCATCTTGAATAACGTGGATTGCGAAATCTTTCTAGCAGGCCGTCTGATACTTATTGAAGAGCATTCCATCCTAACTCCTTAAACAGTTTATTAACATAATACAAATTCGTACATTGCAGAAAGAGACTGGATTAGTATACGTACATAGTGTGGCAGGTGAAAGTGCCCTAATGATCTTTTTTTGTATCCTTGACATTTCGTTCTTTATCAACAGACCGTAAAAATTGAGGTTTTTTTCCTATACCGATATCAGTGATGTAAAAGAGAATACAGAGTGCCCACTTAAGTCCTGAGCTCCCCTCCCTTTAACTTCAGAACGGCGACAGCTATCGTTATAAAAGTGGTGTCTAGATATAGCAAAGTGGCTATGCGCCAAACGATGAGACCACTGACAGCGATGCCTAGCGGCAAAATTCGATGTTAGTATTTTTTTTTAATTTAAGATATGATATAAAAAAGTAATTTGTAGAATTTTAGAGCTTCATCGAACTTAGTGGTTACCCTGGTACAAGGTACAGTGGTTATACATGTAATTTTAAATAAAGCTTCAAATTATATGGAAAATAGAATTGTGTTATCCCTGACTGAGTAGATTTTTGATTTTATTAAGTTAGATTTATATTAAATTAATTAGATGAAATTCGTCTGGATTGATTGGAACGAGAATGATACTGAAATGATTGGAATAAAAAGTTACCGAATGTAGTTACCATATAATGTGACCGAGAGAAATGGTATTCTTTTTAAATTGTTGTTGTTAATAATCAGGAAATGGAAAAACGATATGGCACTGTTACACTTAGTTATTAAGTATCAGTGTTGAAGAAAAGTGAGAGGCACCCATCAGTGGATTTTAATCTAATTTAAGATTATTTGATTGATTGCTGAACTTGTAGCAGTATTCATAAATTAAATTGGTCGAGATTGGTATATTTATAGAGATTGAATGTAGGGAGACGTAAAGTGGCAAAAAGAAATAAACTGTTCTATACTCTGGGACAAAACT
>BGPR01004627.1:87655-108035 GCA_013235015.1 Araneus ventricosus | reverse complement strand
TTTTTTTACTTGTTTTACTTAAAATAATAATTTAAAGTAAGTATATTAAAAAATACGAAAAAGTTTCAAACTCGTTATTGTATAATTGTGTCATTGATTAAACAGATTCATGATGGCTGTCATAATTATAAGAATGAGACTGCTTGGCGTGTCTAAAATACCTAATTATTGTGATCTCAGTTGATAAGCTTCATTTAGTTAGATTTAATATAAATTACTTACATAATATAAGTACAAGTTATCATTGATGTCATTTGTGAAATCTAGTAAGTGAGACTGAACTTAACCGCCCGTCATTATCTAATTATTACTAAACTAATATAATAATTACAATTTAACTAGTTACACTGTACTAAATTTTTATTGTTGATTCATACGTAAATGCTGATTAATTATAACAGTGTAAATAAAGTTGATTTCATAAGAAATTAACGCTTTTTTTTATAAACTTTGTAATACACTTACTTTATCATCTTTTATACAGTTGATTTTGAAATGAAAAGGCAAAATAGTTTTGATGTGTCCAATCCGGCCGGATCCCATCGGATCCGGTCGGATCGATGGGAATCCGACCGGATTGAAATTGGTGCCGGATTGCAATCCCTAGGTACTACCGAAAAATATGTGTAGAGAAGAGATTAAACACGCTAAAAATAACTACACGCTAAATAAAAGACACGTTAATAATAACACGCAAAAACAATAAAGGCCCTGATCAATAATCCGACTTTATGATTAATTAGCAACTTCACCATACCTTACAAAATATCTCCCATTTATCCCCTTAATGTCAACATTTATTATGTACTAATTATGCGTCCCACCCATTCGACTGTTTGGGTCACCCTAACAATGTGTCTGTTATTGATACAGAATGTGCAATTAAGAATCATGATATGCATATAATATGTCCTTTTGGATATTTCGTGCATTGAATATTAAATCATGTCATTTTTCTTGCAAGTAGGTAAAGGGCTGCTACTACGTTTACAATCAAGGAAATCTTATTTCAGTTTGTCATATAGTTGCGTGAGTTTTCTAACATTAAAGTATAATCCTTTCAATAATTAAAATTTTATATTTTAGAACTTAGTTAAAAAGGGTGAATTTGAATCCATTTAATTTTGAAAAAATGATATAGGTTTTACTTTCCGAATTATTATTCTATGACCAGCGTGAGAACGATATTGGCTTAGTTTTGTTAAGAAGTATTCCTAAGGCTCCCTTATCTCAAAACTTCTATGAACCGAAATTCATTCATGCAACACAGAAATAGTTGAATTCAGAGGTGCTCAAGGCCGATAAAAAACTTACTAACTTTTTTATGACAGAAAAGAAACATTCTTTTTTGATCCAGAAAGTCGATTTTTTTCCATTCTCTCCAACCACAGTACGTATAATAAGTAAGTAAAGGGGAAAACTTTTTTCCATTGCCTGCCCACTTTTTCGCAAGAAATGTGTTGCACCGGAAAAAAGGATTGATCAGACAGAAAAAAGAATAATCCGACTTCGGTTCCCTTAATCGGGTTTGGTTACGTCATTCTTGGCCTTGAACAGCAACCTATTTTCTTTGGTACGCTCCATATCCTTTTCTTGTGCGGTATCTCAATGATATTACACTGCATGTTGTGTAGTGTCTGTTCAGGTGACTCGCCAGTGCCCAATGTTTATTTTTGTCGTTGAAATATGTGATACATGTGATACGTTTATTCATTTATAGCCAAGGTGGTATGGTATAAAAAATGAGAAGATTAATTATATCAGATTTGGTCATCTATATATATGCATACTGTGAGTATAAAAGTGAAGTATAAATGGCTTTTATACGAGCTAGTAAAGGGTTAACCAAAAAATGAGCTGGCCTATTATCTTATACTGTGATGGTCAGTGTGGGAACAAAGCTAATAAAAAGGATTAATTGAATAAGCATTATTTATTCTTCTACGTATCTTGATAAGTTATTGGGAAAAAAATCAACTCTTAATACAGCTGTGCTGCAATACATTTTTAATTCTCAGTGTCTAATTGTCAGGATTTGCTGAATTTTCCAAATAAATGCAAAAGGTATCACAAATTCCAGCAACATATCAGAGATTCGTCACCACTGTTAAACAAAGTAGGAATAATCCACACATTTAGCTTTCTGACATACCCAATTGTAGTCTAATGTTAAATAATGATCGAGTTATAGCAGCACTGAAACTGGCACCTGCTCCTTGAATAGTTAGAATTGGATTACATTATTTGTAACCTAATATGAGCAATTCTAGAGAACTGTGTATGCTGCCTTGTATCGATATTGTTATTTCTTTTATCTTTTGTTCGGAGCAAAGACGTTAGTTTGGAATTATACAGCAATGCATGGAGTTGTAATTGTATTTTAAATTTGCAGTCAGAATTAAAAAAGACAATTTGAAATTTACGAGAAAATTCCTTTATTTTAGAATGTCACTAAGATAGATTTTGTAAAATTAATCAGTACAAATATTTTAATTTATTCTTTCTATAACAAAATTTTAGGTATTTTTCAAGTTTTAAAAGCATTAAAAGTCATCAAGATTAATTGCCCCTTGTTCCAGCCTAGTGCCACAAATAATTTCTTCCAACATCTAGCCTACAGAGTCATCTTTTAGTATTTGTTAACAGCATGTCCTTGAGGATTTATATGAAATTGTACTGTGACTTGATGATAAAAAAACAAATTTTCGGTTTCTACAGAGTTCTACTTGTAATTTTAAAAATGGTATCTTGAATTCCGATTTTGGTTAAAATAATAATAGCCTTGGTATTAATATTAACCATTAAATAACTTTTAGATTTTTTCAGCTAATTATTAGGTTTATAACCGAGTGTGACTTCATTAATGATTAAGCGAGAAACAATAAAATTTTAAATTATTTACTTCATTAAAAATAATTACAGACAAACACAATTACAAAAACACTTATCGTTAAAAAATGAATATACAATTAAAGAAAGGAAACATATTTTACATCGGAAGTATATATATATTACACCACTTCAGGTACCCGCATCTAGAATAATTTTCATTCTATATAATCGGTTTAGGTGGACATGAAAAAGACAGCAGCAGACCGGATCTAACAATATTTTATGAAAATAATAAAAAAAAAACAATAACACAATTTTACAATTCATTTATATATATATATATATATGATTTTAAATGTTTAAAAGTCCCGAAAGACTGTTTCTTGAGGAACAAATTTCTAAGTCAGGAAAACATTTTCAAATAGTAATTTATCAACCTAAAGAAAAGGAAAAATTTTGAAATAAATTATAAAAGTAAAATAAGAAAAATTAAATAATAAAAAATAAATAATAATAAATAATAAAAATTAAGTAATGACAGAAGAGAATAAAAAAAGATAAAAATACAAACTCTCTTCCAAAAGTTTTAATAAAAAGTCCATGGAAAAACTAAAAAGACTTTCTGTCTTGAAGAATAACTTTTTTAGAGTCTACTGTTTGACTATTATAATATCACTACTATTATATAATAATTCCATATTCAAACTAGAATATTGATGCTGCTTATTGAACTTCGTAATCACTGGAAGAATGAAGCAGGAGAAAAAATTTGGTAGATCTGATTTTATTTATCTGCACTGAAGAGACGGCTATTCGCAAGAATAAACCTAATAATATTGAAAATTTTATTTCTTGACTCTTTATTAACAGTAACTTGGCGTAACCAAACATGGATAAGATAGGACGCAAGTTTCTTCTGCTAATGGTCATTCGGTTGCATAGTGTAACTTACTTCCTATGCCTCTACAACTACAATACTGTACA
This sequence comes from Araneus ventricosus, assembly GCA_013235015.1. Lineage (NCBI taxonomy): Eukaryota > Metazoa > Arthropoda > Arachnida > Araneae > Araneidae > Araneus > Araneus ventricosus. The sequence goes on along the minus strand of BGPR01004627.1, from coordinate 104,219 downwards.
GATAAGAAGGAAGCGGGCCGTGTTCAGTAAAGAAAATTATTTCCTCTCTTCTCCATGTTTCTAATAGCATTATGACTCTTAGAATTAGATTATAATTATATCTTCCAGTGCTGCTTTCAGTCCATTCATTTTACCATTTGTCAAGCATAAGAGATTTTAAATATCCTTTGGGTAAACATATTGGGAGTTGGATGTCTATATGGAAGGCCGTTTCCTGTTGCTAATTTGGACAAACTATCGACTGACTCATTACCTTTGTAACCAAATTGTGCCTTAATACAGATTATTTCTACATTGGAATAAGCTAGAAGAATTGTTGATATTACTCTGGCAATTTTATTTGACGTTTTAAGATTGGATACGGCTTGAATATTTTCTGTATTGTCCACATAAATTTTATGACTTGATTTCTATTGAAATTCTTTGCAAATTTAACTGATTCTCTTAATGCCATTATTTCTGCTTAAAACACAGTATTTTTATTCGACAGTCATGCTGATTATCTGTGGGTGATATATTGGCCTTCAAAGTTGCAGAAAGCACAGTTAAATCGAAATTCAGTTCTTGAACCATTAGAATAAATGTTAGTAAAATTGTTATTATTTCCTCCATCGTCCAACGAAATTTGAAACCTTTTTAAGGCGTTTCGATAGATTAAAAGCACATCCAGAAGCTTTAACTTCTATATGATCTGTTTGGGGTCATTCCTCTATTGATAAAGGTTGATTAAGTCTGCAAATATTGATGAATCTACTTTGTTGCTGTAATTGAAGATGTAATGGAACTTGTGACGCTGCTGTGGCTGTCGTACTGTAGGTACCTGAAATATTTAGAAGAAGCTTCTTTGATTGGGTGATAGTTTCCTTGCCACACTCAAAGTTGGGAGAAAATACCAAACGTTGAGGTATGTGAGGGCTTTCTTTCGAAAACATTTTTGAACAGGATGCGTCTGTGTTTCATGGAAATACCACAAGAATTACCTGCTATTTTTATCTGCTATATTTTTGAGATATTGAGTGACTTTATTGGACTGTGTGAGTGTTCCAGTTAAGTTTACCATATATGTAATCACAAAGATATTTGATTGCATGCGTTCTTTTTTTATTCTTGATGTATTCCAGTAAATGTCTCTTGATCTCTTAGGCATAGCGCATATAGAATAGGGTAGACCTTATTATAATAGCGAAACATTTACATAACATTTCTTAAGCGCACACCCCCTTATTTTTTCCTTTTTACCATATATGTAAATATACCAAATATTTCTTCAATATATAAAGGTTACCCTGTGCCGCATCGAGTTTGATTAACCCATTGCGGACAGTAACGGCGAATAGAGTGAGCCAGTGGGTATGTAACATAAGCTCAATAAATCTATCTAAAGTGGAGAGATCACCACCCCTCTAACCTTCTATTAACATTCCTCCTACTTGCTCCGACACTTCAACTTACAATGAACCATTCAGATTGGTCTGATCGCGCTTGAAATTGCATGAAACGTTCTCCCTAACCCAACCTGGCTATCACGAAACGGCGGGAAATTATCTCTACAGGACAATATTCAGGCTATTTTCGAAGAATTAATAAAGGACAGACAAGCTGTGGACGAATCTGATGCATTATTTCTCAATGGAGAAGTGACTGAGTACAGCGACCAAGAATCTAATTGTGAGACTGACGTGGAAGACAATCAAGTTCACGAAGAATTATAGCGACTCAAACGCGAAGTTGAACGTTTGTATCACCCATATATTCAACCTCTAATCTTTTTTACCATAAAAAATAATGTTGAGTATAATTAAATAAGCGTAGATGGAAAACACAGGGTGGCGAATAAAGAGCGCCAATCTTATCTGAGTGCTCTAAAACATTCACCTGTCCGCAAAGGGTTCAAATAAAGATGTAAGAGAAAAAAAATGTTAAAAATTAAGCACTTAAATCGTATATTTGTTATTAATGTAAAGAAATTTTATCATTTTGATATAATAATTTACAGTTTTAATAATACAATTTCTGATAATATATTAAAAACTAAAATATATATGGTTTTTAAAAATATATTGGATTAAATTTTCGAGTTTTAGGATATCCTTCTTGTGCATTCCGTGTTTTGCTTTCTGTGGTCTTGAGAAAGAAATTGCCTTTGCTCTTCACCCTCAGTTAAGAGTCGATTGAAATCTTGCATACATTTTACCCCTCTTTCGGCTGCATCACTGACAACACTGAGTTTCTCCAGAATGTTTCTTTTGACTTTAAATAAGAATCGTCCCTATCCCAAAGATCTGGACCGAGATTCAGAAATCCAATTTCAACACGTCCAATTTTTTTAATAAATAAAAATTTTTTGAGAAATGAAGTCGGCCAATATTTTTTCTGAAGAAGAAACAGCAATGAACTAATTTTTTGAACATCTGAATTTTGAATTACTTAAATTGCAAATATTCATAAGAAAATCTCGTTAAAAATTCTAAAAATAAAAAAAAATGACTAACTTTATAAATCAAAGAGCGGCCTTTAATCGTGCTTCAATTTTTCGCTTTTTAGGTGCATTATGGAGATATTTTACAATACTCATTTTTTCGCTCTAACGACATATTTTGTTCAAGCATGTATTCTAGGGTGGGTCGAAAAAAATAAATATTTTTTTTCGGAATGCTTTAGTGCGGAAAAGTTGCCTATTGTAACCAGAAGAAAAACGGCATAAGAAAAATTTAAATCGGTTAACATTTTCCGTTCGCGCATCGTACTTAAAGTTAATGAAAAATTTCAAAATCGCGCCCTTTTTGTAAAATTTTTAAGTTAGTTAAAACTTTTAAACTAAACATGCTTTAGTTTTTTTATGCTTCTTTTATGGTTTAAATAACCTAAATAAATTAAATTCTGACCAATAATCTAATTTTTTCCGTTCGCGCAGCGTCTTAGGAAAAACAGAAATTTACCAATATTTCGCAATTTTAACTGAGCAACTTTTCGTTCGTTTTGGTAGAACAAAACGAACCAGAACTCACTTGAAGTAAATTGAACTGGTTTGAACTAGATTGAACCGTGGCGTGGTCCCTCCCTAACTACTCTGCTGCACCCCTCTCCCCCCACCAACTCGGTCTTCTACTCGCCAGTCGCCACCACCCACTACGACTTTCACTTCAGTCTTTCTTTGCCTGTTACAGTGGTACACGCTTCGGTGCTGTGAGTCTGTGCTGTGCATTGTTTTGTGCCATGTTTTTTTAATGATTATTTTAACAACATTAGCTAATGATGAATGAGAGAACTAGAAGTAGTAGGGTGTGAAGGCACTGAAACCAACACTGGATGGAAGAACAGTGTCATCCACCGAATAGAAAATCATGTAGGACGCCCGGTACAGTGGAGCATATGCCTCCTGCATTAATGAGCTTCCTTTTTGCCACATTTTCCAACATATTGACGGTTAAACTGCAGAGCCTAAATCTTTTAGTGGGCCAATCGAGCAGCAGCCCACTTGCTATGAAAAACTCCCTGTGATCGATTATGAACCCAGATTGTTCGGTTCCTGATAGAGACAGGAATTTGTTGAGCAAAGACCAGCAGTATTTGTTGGACATTTCAAATGCAATCACCTTGGGACATTGTCCAGAAGACTTGGAAAAATCTGACCCTGGTCCTTTGTTCCATTCTAGATGGCTACTGCGGCCAACCGAGGATGTATATAAGTTCATCTGATCCATCCGGAAACTTAAAAGAAATAGTTGGCTTCATCTTAAAATCATACATGCCTGTGTGGTTTGCCATAAAAAGAGCAAATATTTTACTGACGGACCAAAACATGTCTTTCAAGCAATCCAAACATCACGGTATTTATCCGATGAAATACGTCAAGTTGTCGATCCAGTAATACAACGAAATGCGTTCTTTGAGAACACAGAGAATGTTCTGTTGGCAGTGCTTGTCAATAAACGAGAACATATTCGGGAACTTGGTTACAAATGGATCTTAAAAGCAAGACAAATCGTCCCAAAGAAGAAGACTGTTAGAAATTTCGTACCACCGAAGATAAACTTTCAAGTTTCCAATTACATTGAAATTGTTAATTGGAATTCTTGTGTGGTGTATCCTCCGCCAATGCTGCGGGACCTAAGTGAAGATGATATTAAATCACTCATCAATCCCGACACCACGCCCATCAAAGAAATACAAAAGTTTCCCTGTCACACCCAGGCTGTGGAGAGGTGCATCAAACTTGTGAGAGAGGCCTCGAATCAAGTATGTGGACGTGAAGCTAGAGATGGCTATATCCGGGCAACACTGCAGTCTAGATCGGTTATGTCTAATTTCTCCAAAAAATCAGACTTTAAATGTGTAGTAGATATAAAAAAGAAAAAAACACGGTAAGCCAAAGAATCCTACTCTATGGAAAATCTTTGTAAACAGTTATAAATATAATGTAAATACCACACCCAACAATTGGATGGTTGGTTGGGTAGGGTGTGGGGGGAACTCCACGTTCAACCACCCCCAGGTGGTGAGTTCTGGGTCGTTTTGTTCTATAAAAACCGAAACAAAAATATTTATTTTTTTCGACCCACCCTAAATTCAATTTCTCTCTGACTTTCTTAAAGAAAAAGCATCTGTACTACTAGTCACTTGAGGTAATCCATGTTCGAAAACATTTCGTACATCTGATGTCGAGATGGAAAATGTTCCATCTCTCGAATTGAATACTGCTTTAGAAAATAAATCTCATTGTTGCTAAAACCAGTGTTGGAACTATTTATTTCAGAACAGAGATTTTAACCTTATCTTTCAACCTCCAATCTTTTAGAATACTCCAGAGAGTCATAGTTTGCTCCTTCCTTTAAGAATGTTCTAATTTTGGCACCCGAACCAATTTTTCTGGATCTTTATATGTAACAATGATAGGTAGCCTTTCACTTTTTAAATCCCTTTCAATTAAAACAGGTATTGATTTACCATCCCAAAGAAAGGAAGCGAAACTAGGTTCATTTCCTTTAAATTATTCTTTAATCTTAGTTGCCTTCTTCTTATGAAAATCTGCCAGATATTTTTGAATCGTATTTAGATTTATTGACAATTCATCTCTGTTATGCCTTAAAGACTCATCTACGGCTTCGAGAACAAAAACGACATTTTAGTGACTAATGTGTCATCTATCTAATAACGCCATTAATTTTGGAGTTACTCCCAAGTACATGTTTTTTATCCCTAATCCTATCTGTTCATCTTTGTTCCTCTCAAGAGACGTCTCGGTAATGTTTGATGAAGGCCTAGGTTTATCAGAAATATCCTGAATGCCTGGCGATTCTTCTGATGAATCCATGCAATCGTCAGCGATTTGCGAGCTACAATGAGCCTTAGTCAAATTGTTTTCTCATTCTCTGACTCTCAATAATGCCTTTTCCCACGCTTTACAAGCTTCATGTCGATTCCAATAAGACATCCCCTCCGCCCTGGCTCTCTATGACTCTATAAAAAAGTTTTGTCTTCAATTTTTTAATTTCTAAAGTTTTAGCCTCAATAGTTTCAAAGAATTTATTTAAATCTGGTGTAAACTTAGGTTTTTTTTATTCCTCTCTGCGTTTCTGTCCTCCACTTTTGAAGACTGCGCCAATAAGAGCACAACTTCATAATTTTTTCTGCACAAAGAGGTGTCGCTCTTTTAGGAAACCTTAACTTCTCCCAAAAAAATTAGGCATTAGCGCACTGCTGAATTGGCACTTTCACTTAGGGACAGTTTAACCTCATGTAAATTATAAAATAACATCAATAGTACTTGCCGGTTGGATGGAAGTATGTTTTAATTAATTTGGTGACATTCGCTACGAATTAAATAGATATTTCGATCACCACTTCTCAAATTAGAAACTTTAATTGCACTCATAGTTGACTTGGACAGTGACTAGAGCAGACTGAGGGCGAGTGGCCCACAGGCTTCCAACTTATACCGCGATGCGGCACGTGTTCCCAAACTCTTATTTGAACAAAAGAGGTTTCTTGGAATAAAAGGAAAAAAAATGGAGGGCGTGCTAATTGAGACATAAGAAAATAAGGGCCACCCTAATATAGAATGAACCAACCTCACTGGGCAAAAGCAACCAAGTCTCTCCCAATTTTCGACAGTTTCCGCTAGGTGGCTAGACAAAAAGATGTGCTGAATTGGTGAACGCCTGCATGTCGGCGTTATAGGTTAGATTTTTCAAGCTACTAGGAAGGGTGATGCACGTGGTATCTTTTGTAATGGATTTCATCAGCCACTTTTCAGTTTAGAAAAGTTAATAGAACAATTTCTTTTGCACCCATTAGCTTTGACAGATCATATCGAAAGAAACCTATCTATCCTTTTCCTAATAAATCTGAATAGCCTTAACTGCCGTTAGATTTTTTGGTTTCCTAATTTACTCCACTTATTTTAAATTTACTCTATTATTAACTATGATTCTTAATTTAACTTTTTATGCACACTCTTCTGGTTTCTAGCTATATTCTAACTCCAGAATATTGCAACTATAGTTTCTTCTATATCTTGTTTATTTCTCGAAAATACTTATGAAAATATGTCCATATGTCGTCTTGAATTAGAAATCATGAAAGTGGACGGATAATGAAGTTTAGGCTTTGAGAATAAGGTTTCCATACTTTCATTGTCGAAAAAAATTCTTTCAATTTAAAAAAAGTAACATCAATACATTTTGGAGGCTTACAATTTTTATGACATTTTTTGTAGGAATTTAAATTTGGGATGAATTATTTAAGAATAATTGTTACTAAATATTATTCATTAATATCTTCAAAAACATACACTCGCGTTTGTTTATTTTTATGATTTTGTACAATTCTGAAGAGAATGGTTGTATTTTGAAGCTCCACATTTTATGATGATATAATTATCTAAAAAAGACCACAAAACTGAAACTATCAAGATTATAAAATTTTTGTCCTTTGTTTGTCAAAACCATGTTATCTCAATATTCATTACTAAATAAATAAATTTGAAGTTTCTTTTTATTTCGAGCTATTGACTCTTCAGAAACCGTGTTATATTGTAAGTCAGAAAATGAATGTCATAGCAAGAAAATGTAAATATATGAACTTTTATTCCAAATAAGTGTTAATTTGAAGTAGATAAAATAGATAGCAGAGAAGCAGCAGTAATCATTTCCTGAAACGTCATTTCACAATATTACAAGATGATTTTCGATTTAAATTAGAATTAGAGATTTCGCAGTTGCAAATTTCCGCGAAAAAATTTATCTCTACAATTACTTGAGTTATTATAAAAATGATAAAATTCACTCACATTAAGTGAAAATTATTCGTCTGTAATTTAAGAGGGTATTTTTAATGGGTTATATAAAGGCTAGTAAGTAATTTAAGCATTACACAAATTTACATGTACTTTCTTTTTCAAGTGTCTGTTTTTAAAGTAAAAAATTAAAAAGATTTGTTTTACTATTTTTTGGCACTCTAACTCCATCATTCATCAGAGTTCTTAAAAATAGCATACTTATATGTATCATATGATGAGATGGGGACAACGAGGATCTTTATAGATGTGATGAAATTAAATATTTTTTAAATAATAAATAAGTTGATAATATATACAAATATGGCGCTATATCATTGGTTTATCATTATTTCTGTTATTTTTATATAAACAATATAGAAAGATTCCTAATCTTGAGAAATTTCTAAGGATATAATAAATTTTTTGTGGCTTTTATTATCTTTTTTTCATTAATAATAAAACACATAACACATAACATAAGAAATCGGACCCTTCGTTTATTATATATATATAGGGTCCGATTACACAAATAAGAATGAAGCCAATCAGTCAGATTTACATTAAAACAAATATTATTTAATTTCTTTAAGAGAATCCCAAAATCAATAGATTTAAAGGTCTTAAAAAAGTCGGCGCAAATAACATAAATTTGCGAGCCAGTTTCAAATGAAGAAATAATCTTATTTCTCAAACAGAATAAATTAGTGGTTTTTGAGCGTTTTGGAATGAACCCATGCAGAGATAACGAAATTAGGTTTTTAACCTGGTGAATGCAGCAATACAACAGACGCAACAAATATTTGTTCAGAATACGTGAGAAGTTTTCTCGCTGTTCTGTTGCTGGGAACAGAAACAGATGGCAGGAAGCTGAAAGGAGCATTAAACTATTTTTACTCGGTGCTGTGCAGATTTCGTCTTCTGCAAACATTTGAATAAAAACAAATTCTATGGAGAAAAATAAACTTGCCTTAAAAAACGGCAGGGGATTGAGAGTTTGTTTGTGTACTTGATATTTCTTATTTTGTTGGAGGGGGGTTGCCGATTACGTTGAAAAATGTGAGATGTTTGTGAAACTTCGAGGAAGTTAAAAAAGTTTAAATGTGAAAATATTCTTAAAAGTTTGGTTTTATGTACTTGGAAAAAAATTAAACATTTTTGCCAATTATTGATGAAGGCTGCTTTTTTTTCTGCTAAGAGTTAGTTTTTTGTCCTTCTCAATACTTTCAGTTTGCTTCTGGTAATTAGTACATGTATTATGTGATTTCTACAGAATCTTAGAAGAACGAGTTTCAATACATTATTTTTATTTTTACTCTAACTGACTGTTATTCTATTGTTCTTCGAGAACTTGTTAATTTAGTTATTAAAAGTTTATCAATCTTCCGATTTTTAACGGCAACTGAGCCAAATATTATTTGAGATCAACTAAATTATTGAAATTTTAACCATTCCAGACATTTTGCAAACAAAGAAATTAATGGTTATGTAATGGAGTAAGGTCAGGACTGCATAGTGGATATGGCAACATATCCCTAACTCCAATAACCCAAGATATTTGAAGAACTCAATACCTTTTCATTTTATGATGGTAACTTTACTTGAATTTCTTTTTTCAATTTCATTCTAATTGTCTATATTGATATGAACCATTTGTCACATATCAAATAATCGTCTGGTTGCAAGTAAAAATTTATAAAAACTCGATTCCTTTTTAACATAACCTTGGGATAACCTTGGATGTTGTTTGTACCTCATCACCATCCTTGTTACACAATCCTTTTACGACTGATCGTCTCAAAATGATCATTTTCATCCCGCTTCATTTCAAAATGGATCATTTTCATTGCACTTAATCAGCAAATAGCGGATGCCAGTGCGTTTTTTCAAGTGACATCTTTCAGTTCATGAGTAAAACTGGGTTTTTTTCTTTCTTTTATTTATAGCCATGTTGTTTGAAATGTTTTTTTTAGTGCACGCGTGGGAAACATCGAGTTCCTGTGATATAACATAAGATTCGTTCACAAACAAATTTTGACATTCTTTTTCCTCTAAGGACTCTTCTCCGTACTCAGCCCTTAATTTTCTTCAGCTATATTTTCGCCTTTTTCCATAAATACATAAACGAAGATGAATTTATCTGCGTTTATACCTATACGGAAATGAAAAAGTAAGGCACGTCGAAATTCTCACTTATCTGGCCCATTTCTTAAATAAAATGAAGCTACACACCCCATTAATACAAAATTTTACTGAATGCTAATTTTATTTCCAATTATAAAACAACTACATGTGGTTTTGACTTTTTGAATACATAAAGATACATAGAACGACAGTCATCATCATGTATGATTGAGATCCACAATTGCTCATTTGACATTTTAATAGAATTGAAATTTTTATTTTTATGTAAAGGAAATATTTTCAAAACATATTTCAAGAGGTAACAGAAAAAGATTCCAAATTTATGACGAATACAAAACATACAAATAATTTCTAGTTATCAATAAATTGAGTGTTATTAAATATTAAAGTTCTGTAAATTTTTAAAAGAAGATATAGAAAATATGGAAAATAAATAATTGAAAAAACAAAGGTCAATTACAGACAATAGCTTCCATTGAACATTTAAATTAAAAATCAATCTTTATTTCAAAATATTTTACAGACAAACAAATATTGAGCGTACTGTTTTCAATAATTAAAATAATATATACAGTGGTACTTGATTATCTGGTCTGATACTGTACTTGTTATGAATAATTAGTTTTATAAAAATTTTATTTTTAAGATGCAGAAAAATTGTCGCGTTGGATAAGAAATGGCATCGTCATTTCTGAAATTAATTCATTCTCAAGTATAGTCAGAAGCTTTATTTTTATGCTTCCAAATTCACTCAGGAAGCGAAGCGTCGCTTCACTGCATCTGTTATAATATATATGGTCCCAAATTAATGAGTGTCAGTGTTTAAGTAATATGAAGTATATAAATATAAGCATAGTTATGTGAAATATATGTGAAACTGTGTAGTCTATTGAATAATTTATATTCTTGTAAGATATATAAAAAAACTAATGGGAATTTTTCTATTCTGTTATAATTTTTGATAGAGTCAGTGGTAGCAATGATTACATGAGTGTCCTCTAGATTTCTAGATCTGTTTAGTTTTGCTATCCATGCTATTTGTCTCAATACTTTGAGTGCAATTAATTTATAATATTATTTATTCGATCGAATTCTTAATTTCGGATTGTTCTACAAAGAATCATTAATCAACTCAGATTCTTTGGAAGCAAGGTGGCAAATGATAAAGCAATAGCAGATTTTGATTCATTCCAATCATGTCGGGCAATTGATTATAAAATGATCAAGTACATCATAAATTTTGAAACTAGAATTAATAAAAGAATATTTCTGAAGACGTAACATAAGTGGGAAATGAAGTTTTTAAAATAAACTTGTAATATATACAGTCCCCATTTCAGTTAAATGTGTAAGAGATGTATGTTTTCGTGATTTTAAGAAAAACACTGATTTAACAACAAGTATTATTACTAATACGGATTTGTCTTCCATCGTTTTTCTAAAATTATTTCATCTTCTAATTCTCGTCAATTATAAAAAAAATCTCTCCTTGAAATGGGAAAATAGATAAAATCATTTAGAGGGAATTCATTCAGGCTACAAAAATCTTTAAACTAACAGGAAGGAAGATGGATTCACCCAGCGTTAATTTAAAAACTTATATCTCGTATCATGCATTCTTTTTGAAAACGAATCCGGAAAGCGGTTCGGATATTCGAATTCAGCAGCGAGGAGGGAAAATAAAACCGGAATGGGAAATCGGAAAATTGTCTTTGGATATGGTAAATAGGAGTCATCTCGACTGGCCTCGTTATAAAGATCCTCCGGACATGGTGGATATCCGGACCTTATGCAGAATGAAGAGTGTTTTAAAACACCTAGTAGGTAAAGGAAAAACAAGAAGAATTCTGTAGTTTATTAAAAATCTTAATACGAATGATGAGAAATCAAAGAGAAACCAAGAAACAATCCAAAGATAAAATTTCTCGAAACGAAGAATGTTTTAGACACTTCTCGAAGAGAATTGTTCACCCCACTGTCTACAAAAGGAACTTCACTTCTGGAGAAACTTTCCGTTCCTTCGCAATAAAAGATACAATGATGTGTTGGAACTGTTATATATATATATATATATATATATACAGAGTGTTCATTAATTATTGTCGGGGTTTCCGTACCTCATAACTTTCGAATAAAAAATATTACGCAAAAACCGATTACGTATTCGTAAATTACAACTCAAAGAATTTTATTAATGGTATTAAAAAGATTAATGAATTTGCACATGGCTGCCCTTCGTGGCTCGTAACACATCGAGACGAAATTCGATTTCCCTCCAAGTGTTCTCCAGCATTTGTGGGGTAACATTTTGGATCGCAGTAACAGTTCTGCACTTCAGTTCATCAAGGGAGGGCACAGGGGTCTTGTACACAATGTTCTTGACAAACCCCCAAACCAAATTTAGTTTCGAAAAACCACAATACACACATTGCTTTTTCTTGCACGGTCGCCATTTTTATTTATGACGTCATAATTACCCAGACTGCAAATGCTCTAAGATCGCATTGCTGCCACGTAAAATTCTTTGAGTTGTAATTTACGAATACGTAATCGGTTTTTGCGTAATATTTTTTATTCGAAAGTTATGAGGTACGGAAACCCCGACAATAATTAATGAACACCCTGTATATAAACCAGAAATTTAAATTATACTTCTCAAAACTAGAGCCAGTTTTGGTTGATACGACAATGATATTCGATTGCTATTTATTTATCTTGACGAATCGATCTTATATCGAGACTTACTTTGAAAGAATTCATAATAGCTAGAGAAATCTCATAAGTATATCTTTATTATCGCCTTTTTCTTGCAGGAATGGATGTTTATTCTGGTAAAAATTCATTTCATATTTTTTTAAAAAATAATATATCTTAAGATCTCACGAATTGCATGGGCAAAAATGATATATTTAAAACCTCTTAAAAAGTTTCCAAGTGTGATTTCTTTGGGTTTCAAATATATTTATTTCCGCCATCTAATTGAGTTTAAATAAAATTTTTCGAGATCCATAAGTCTATGCATGTGGTAATATAAAGTGCTAAGGAAGCATTTATTAATGGAAAATGCAAAAAATCTTGTCGAATAAGCTTGTTAATATTTCTCATTTGGTGCAATACACGAAATATACAAATTTGAATCATTTGTTATTCCCAATATTGCATAATCTTACATCAGAAGGAATAATTAGTGTTTTCACGCCTTTAAAAGTTATCTAGATGGATTTTGGCATTTGAGCCTGCATTCATAATATTTAGAATAGCTTCTCCTATTTTGTGGTGATGTTACCGTGAAAGACCGAAATCTGGAGAATGTCGACTTTCACCGGTGAATGTTAACATTCACATAGTAATGTCACCGGTGAATGTCAACATTCACATTTGGAGAATGTCGACTTTCACCGGTGAAAGTCAACATTCTCCAGTTTCGGTCTTTCACAGTAACAGTGATACTTTTTATGATTTTTTTTTACCAATAGCAAAGTAAGAGTATTAAATTTTCGTTCGGTAACAAATTTCTTTACAGTTATTTCCTACTTTCTTCCACGGCCGGGATTTAATAGTGTTTTGGAAAATCAATTGTTGCCACATAGAGAGGAATTTTTTATTAATTAATGTTGAGCTTTTTCAATCGCCTTTCTGATAATATTGTTATAACCTTCCAGTGGGCTCTCGAATGTGAGAGATACACTAGAGATGATTTTCGTTTTATATCTTTTTACCAAACAGTGCTACAAAAGTATGACCTTGGCTATTATTCCAATCCTTTCGACGAACTATTAGTCATCGCTTGGAATTTGAGGCATTAATATGACTCTGCGAATCTGATATTTGTATTTCAGATATACGCGCGACTGTTTAGGCTTAAGTCATTAAAATGAATATAAAACTTACTTCTTGCTTTTTATTTATTAATTTCAGTTGTGTGTTTACTTTCATATTCTTTTTATAATTTTATTAAAAGTGTAAATATTTCAGTTGATAAATTGGCAATTTCATATTTTTTTTGTTTTCACGTCATTCAGCCAACTGTTAAGTCATTTTATATTGATTTTGAGTAATTGATTTTGTAAATAAAAATTGTGTTAAAATAATTGTGCTTATAAATCCTTACCCAATAATAACCTCATTTTAATAATTTCCCTTTCAAAAATTTATATTTTTCAATAGCGTATCTAGAAAATACGCGCGAATTTCCATGTAGGTATAGACGGCGTGCCTGCTGGAAGGTTAATATTAATTACATTTCAGAAATTTCTGTAAATTTTTAGTAATTCTGAAATCCACCCCGTAGCACGAAAAATGTAAAACATTTTTTTAACCTCAATCCTCATATTTAATTAAATCCGTGCGGATATTTATGTTATTTTTAACATCACATAGACAATATGTGTTTTTTCTTCGTTGAACATAATTTATACACACATTTCTTTACAAAATTCCATCCAAAAAGGATAAACTATTCGCTACATCTGGAATCAGTTAAAGCTTGGAGAGAGATGGATATATAGGTTTGGAATATTATGTCCAAGACAACTAGGAATTTTCATACATAAAAGTTCTGTATCCCCAAGCTTTGGTGTGCTTATATCTGTATAAAATTGAACAAAGAAAGTAAACATTTAGATTTTGCTTCGATATATATACTAGTATGTATTTCCAGAATATGAAATATATGATTCAGAAGGAACTGCATGATATTAAAATCTTTGAAGCGTTTAATATATTTCTTCCTTATTTCAGAAGAATTGTTTATTTGCGCAAAGCGTATATTTTTACAATATAAATTTTTGCATGCATTTCATATTCTTTAAAATGAAACTGACAGGAATAAAATGTATACATGCAATGTTTGAATACCAGTGAGACGGATAATGCAGTTTGTCTCGGAAATAGAGACTGTTAAATAACGTAAATTCTTTATTTAGGCAATAATTTTTGAAAATATTTTAAGACTATCAAAAATTCTTAATATTTTATAAAATTTGAACTAATATTTATTTGTGAAGTGTTTCAAGATGATTTTCATTTCATGTAGAAAAACTATATAGAAAAAATTGCGAAATGAGAAAATAATTTTCGAATAGTTGGCTAAATGACGTAAAAAAATGACTTTATTCTATAAGCTACAGCAGTGAAATATATCGTACCGTTTAGTTGAAGACAATAGGTAGAATATTCGTGTATTAAATTTGTCGGGAAGATTAAAATATGTTTTTGTAATTTCAAAGGTTTTACTTTATTGATAGATTTGAGACTTACATTATAGTTAATTGAGGATTCATAAAAATTACAAGAAGCTAATTTCCGCCTATAGGGAAAAAATAAAATAAATTCAATACATTATAAAAGCTAAGGTATTGTTGTACATTAAAAATATCTATTATTTATATCATAGAATATTAATAGCAATTACTCGTCTACTATTGACAACATCTTCATGCGAGGGATTGCACAGTTCTTCAAAAAAGTATCCGAACGATTTATTCCGAAATTAATTATCAAAGAATTAAACTATAAAGGCCAGTAGCCGTAGAAATTTGTCCTCTATTAGTGTTTATGATAATATATATTTTATGTATACAGATATTTTCATTGTTTAATTGTCATTTTTCTGTAAATAAACATGCAAATAAGATCACGCATTTCGGATTCTTATTTAGTAATGTTTCATTGCCACTAACATTAAACTTTAAAAACAAAATAAAAAATTCTTAGAGAAAAATTACCTTATGAACGGCTGAAATGAAAACTTGAATAAATAATTGTTTTAATAGAGTTACCTATTTTCTACATTTGCATATAATGAAAGAACCCTTAATAATTTTTCTTGTACATCTCCGGTTGTTTTGAACAGATTTTCCTCGAATTTTGTATCTGAAAATTTTTTTATTATTAATCAGAATAGTTTAAAAGATGAAAAATTGGGAAATATGGAAAATTTGAAGATGATGCAATTATAAATATGTAGATGGCCCCTTATGATAATACACCTCACATATTTTTAAAGAGAACGTACTTCCAAACAGAACGACAAATTTTCTTTGAATTTTGATTTTATAGATTACGAGCCTGTTTTTAATTATATTTAAGCTGAATGTTCACCGTGTTGTATTTGATTGTTTTAGTAAATAAAATCCTGTAATAAAATCCTCGTCGTAGTCTCTTTTATGTTAAAAAGACTAATCTAAAGCATTAAAAAATGTTAAATTTTTTCAATTTTTTTTTGGGCATGAAAATCAGTTATTATGATAAGTAGACGCGGCATATGTTTTTTAACAAAACAATTACGAGATCGCAATTTAAATAAAATTTAAAATTTTAAAATTTATTTAAAAAATTTTAAAATAAAATTCTTCACAAATATTTTTATTCTACACTCCGAATTGTGATGCAATATTTATTATAAAGAAATAAGCCCAAAATTTATATTTCTATTTACAGAAGCTAATAGTTTCTCAGAAATCTCCAGAGAAAATGTATAGTTTCTTTAAGTATCCCAATGAAAAAAATCGATGAACGTAATAGGAATTATTAAGGGAACTTAACTTTTTAAATTGAATCTTAATTTATGAGTAGTATATGAATAAGATTTGTCCTTCTCTGTTTATCAATCTTAGTAAGAATCCGCTATTTCGTTTAACCCTTTCGACTTTAATGTACATATACGGCCCGGAGATTAGACTTTATTCCCTATTGGTAAATAAATCCCATTTTTACATGGTTTTCCATGTTTTCAGTGTTCTTAAGGAATTAGGAAATAAAATTATGATTAAAGAAAAAACTTGGAAATACTCTCATATCGCAAATGGTGGACTTGTAACAAGATTATTGTTATGAAGTTGTTTCTTATTGTTATGTTGTATCGATTATTGTTATGCCGTGTCGATTATTGTTATGTTGTGTCGATTATTGTTATGTTGTGTCGATTATTGTTATGTTGTGTCGATTATTGTTATGTTGCATTCTTAACAGATTATTGTTATGAAGCTGTAAAGTTGTTTCCCTCATATGCTAATCTCATGGCAGGAAAGAGAGTTTTACTGGAATAGTCCCAGTCGACTATACGATTGGGACATATTCTCCCATTTGACTATATGATTGGGACATATTCTCCCATTTGGCTATACGATTGGGACATATTCT
>BGPR01004627.1:65736-87645 GCA_013235015.1 Araneus ventricosus | reverse complement strand
CATATTCTCCCATTTGGCTATACGATTGGGACATATTCTCCCATTTGACTATACGATTGGGACATATTCTCCCATTTGACTATACGATTGGGATATATTGTCCGAGGAGATTTTTAGTTTACGGGAAAACTTAAAATCTTTAAACACATAGTATACTCCTTTTAGCATGTCAACATTAAATTCAACCACTTTTCAGAGTTCAATTCAAAGAATACTTTCATCTGGTTTGGGAACATCTGGTTCGTTTGAGAACTTCGACAAAATTATAATAATAGTCAGAAACATTTAAATAGCTATCGTGGCCGAAAAAAATACATTGCTGACATGCTGCAGTAACGAAATATTACTGCAACATGCCAGTTTTTCTTACTCTCTCGCCAACTATAAAGTGCATAAGAAAAGCGAATCGTTACTATCTACCCAGTTTTTCTCAGTATATGTATTCTAGTAAATAAAGGATTGTCCATGCAGAAACGAATAATCCGATTTCGGTTGTCTTAATCGGGTTTTCTGCGTCACCCTTGGCCTTGAGCCACTGTCTTTTATTCTTCATTCCGCTCCCTTTCATTTCCTAGAGATGCATTTCAACGACATTACAATTCTATGTTATGTAGTGCCTGCTAAGTTGACTTGTTAAGGGGTCAGTATTCATTTTTGCTTTTCGAATAAGAGATACATATGATATTATTTTACTTAGATTATTAGAGGTAAAAAATGCCTAAAATAGGTGAATATTTGGTTCGGTTCTTTTTCTTTTACAGTGCTATAAATTGAAAGATAAGAAAATTTAATTTATATTAAGTTGCAAGCTTGTTTCTAGGACTAAAAAAGAACTAGCTTCCCAACACTTGTAATTTTGAGTATTTTAAATTTCAATCCTTTATAAAATATTGTTGCAAACATGGGAAGTCGCTTCGCAGCAATGTGAGTCTTATGGTTGGGAAGAGAGTTTCACAGGCATAAGTATGGGATGGCTAGCAGCAGCCACGTCTGGTTCCCCGACCTTGGCGACCATCTTGGCGACGAATTATGGGATCTCAAAGATGCTGGAATCTTCTCGATATTTCCATTAGAAGATAAGATAAGCCTGAATGTACTAGATAATTCCATGTGACGTCACGGCATGCCGGGGAAAACTATATAAGGAGAGCGATTGGATGACGGAGGGGTGTATCGACTGGGATCGTCTTGGAGCATGAACGTCTTTGGAGTTCGTCCGCAGTGCGAGCTAAGAAGCTGGTGAGCTGAGCGCTATTGAAAGTGCAGATATTGTCGCTACTGTTTGTGTTGTTAGATAACAAAGTGCTGAAATGTTATTACCTGTGAATTGTTGTCTGTTTACATTGGTAATCTGTGCAAGAATTATTGTTTCCTGTACCTGTGCTACGTGTTTTCCTGCATATTTGTAAATAAACCTTCATTCTCCATTATCCTGCGTGTTGGACTGTTTACACCATACACCCACAAAAAGACTTTTTCAACAATGTGTATTCCTTTATGGCATGACTATTGCATTTCAATGGAACTAATGATTTCATTGACATATCATTAGTTAGATTCACAAGAGATATTTTAAATCTATTTCAAACATTTTCATTCGGTAAAAAGCGTCTTGATAATTTTAATGCGTTTTCAATAGCGTTAATGGAATTAATTTTATATTATTGGTAATTAATCCTAAAACGTATTAATTATACCCATTTTAAAAAATCAATTCTTATTGTATTATAATTAATCTTTATTTATTATTCTTTACCAAGAGCATTCTTACAAGCTTCCACACAACATTTATTATGGAAATGAATTCCATCCATGTTTAATTTCTGTCTACGTTTCAGAAAAAATTAAATTCAGTAACGTTTGCCTGCGCCATGGATTTAATGTCGAAGGTTCAGTTAATAGAAGGAAGTACAGGGGGAAAGCCTTTTTTAAATAATTCTTATCACGTTATTTTATTCTTTTGCTGACTATAAGCATTTTAAATCATGCAAATCACTTCTGTTCAAAATTTCTTGATATTCTTCCTGTATTTTAACCTCTAATTTATTTTAAAACTGCCAAATTCGCATTCTTGCTATTTTAATATCTCACATTGCTTTCTCAACAACTGGCCAAGCAGATCTCAGACTATGACATTCCTGAATTTCTTTTGTTATTTGTTTTAGTTTATTACTTATTTATTTTATTTTATTTACTAAAATTTATTTTGTTGTAAATTCAATTTTTTCTGTAATCTTGGGGGGGGGGGGGGGAGTTATAAATGCGACGGATAATCATTTATGTACAGCCAGAATTATAATACTGTAGTGATGGTTTCTTCTAATTAATATTTTCATCTTCCAATCCAACTAATCAAAAGAAGGAAGCAAAGGTACACACAAGATAACGAAATTTAATTCATAAATTTGATTTGGGGATGACTGCGATTGATCAGTTGCATAAATTGCGAGAAACTACCGTCAAATATTCGCAAAAAGAAACGATGGTGTATTTTATTTGCAAATTGTACTAAATATAGTTGTTGATTCTGGATGGTTATTGCCTAC
Source organism: Araneus ventricosus (assembly GCA_013235015.1). Classification (NCBI taxonomy): domain Eukaryota; kingdom Metazoa; phylum Arthropoda; class Arachnida; order Araneae; family Araneidae; genus Araneus; species Araneus ventricosus. The sequence continues at coordinate 85,099 of BGPR01004627.1, read as the reverse complement.
AGCAACTCACAGGAAACGTAACTAACCCACTCATCTGGAATTTCATCAAGATGGTACAATTACCTTTCCACGAACTGGGACAAAAAAGAGTGGTTCTCAAACACGAACGAAACTTACCGGTTGTGTACCACAACGGAAGAGTGATGGCCAAGGCCTTATTGCAACAACTCAAATAAATATGCATAATTTGGAGAAAAGGCAGGATTACAGTGTAATGAATCCAAAAAAATGGAATAGTATTCGAACAACTTCCCAGAGTGCCATTGGATACAGTTATAAAATTTAATTTTCTGCAGTTTTTTTGTGAAAAATGTATTTTTTAATTTTTTATTAATTTATAAATTTTCAAATAAATTCATATCTGTACTTAGTTATGAAAATAATTTTATACTAATTTGCCTTATTGTTCAGTCTGATCATCACTGCTATATATTTGTATGTTTAGTGTAATGAGCTTAATCACAAGTGGCCGATTTTCCCAATTGGAAACATTAAAAAACTTATATAAATATTTTTTATTATTATTTTAATGATTGACATCTATAAACTAAAGCATTAGGAGGAGGAATGTGCAAAAAAGTAGTTAAAAATTAACCTGTATCTGAATTTCGTCTATAAACGGTTAACTGCACTATCCTACCTGAATTTCTTGGTTTCATATTTAATTCTGAAATGTGTCAATGACTTCTCGACCACCCTGTATACATTTTTGTATACAAAGAAATTAATTAACAGGTATTTTCCAGTTTTAAATGGAATAATCTTCATTATATGAGAAAGTAAAAGATATTTCTTATTTCGTCTCATATTTATTTAAAGAAATAATCAGATGAGAGCACCCGATATGCTTCATTTTTCATTTATATTTTCTATTCCAGATGGATGGCACAAAATGTTATGCAAGTAACCAGAATCAGATCAGGACTGAAGACAACTGGATGACTTTACGTAAAGAATTTTTAAACTTAGAGCGTGTATGAATTTTCCTTCTTCTAACAAGATACGCCTTACAAATAAATTTTTCATGATGATACTAATGCTTTATATTTAAAAATTAATTCAAATGCCAATTATTTTTTTCCCGTTCTTAGTCGTAGTTTGAGGAATGAAACTGTTCCGGGTTCGACATTTCTTCTATCTCGAAGATTACTTTTATGTTTCATTTGTTGGATTTCTGGTCTTTTTATTTTAGGGAGAGACACAAGATATTAATAAACTTCGTATGCGGATGCCAATAAAACTGTGTTTTAGTTGCGACTTCTGTAGGTTTTTGAAACTGAGGAAAATCATAAAAGCTGCTGAACAGCTTCATGTGAAAGTTTTATTTTCTGTTTTAAGCAATCACACTTTTAAGAATTTAAATTTAAGTTCTTATATTTCGAAATTGCCGTTTACCCGGTTTCATTAGAGGAGAATTGTTGATCGTGTTCAAGTTTTATTAAACTAAAATGTTACCGCTGCTGCCTAAAAAAGCCTTAGTGTCCAATACAAGAAGCGCCAATAAGGAATTCCTCGTTCCACTGAATGGAACAAATTTCATGAAAAGGGATTTGGTTTAATTACTTTTAAGTTTTACATAAATATTTTTATAATTTTATTAATATAAGAACTTTCATTTTATGTTTGTATTGATGGAATTTCGAAAAAAGAAAAAAAAATTCACTCTCTTCCAGACGCTCTAGAGTTCTGAAATTTGGTACGAGTGAGTGTTCTAGATGACAATACACTGTTTTAATATTTTCATAACACAATTAACCGAATATAATTTAGATTAACCGATTTAATATAATTCTAATTTATAATTGAATTTTGATTTTGTACGAGTTGTGCTGCCCGGTAATGAATACCAGAAAATATTGATTTTAAAATTTATTTGTAACAATAAATTATAAATTAAAGAATTGATAGTAAGAAACAATTAAAATAGAAATGTTTCTCTTTTATTCATTAATAAAATTGTGTTTTTAAAAGCTGTTTCTGAAACTGTTCGTTAAAACTATTTATAATTTAGACATGGTCCAGAATAATTCTATTAGATAGGTAATATTTAAGTAGAAATTCAAAAACTCCAATTTGTAAATAGAAATAAAATCATATACATAAATTTTTATAACAGTCTCTTGGAAATTATTTTATTACATATACTACACAATCACAACCATTTTAACGAACGTAATAGAAACACATTATTCTACATTTGAACATATATATTTTTGAAGTTTCTTATAATCTCATATTTAATTATGCATATTTCATCAGTTTAAGTATCAAGTGTGCATCAATATTTTTCATTCACACACAAACACGCATATATATATATATATATATATATATATATATATATATATATATATATATATATATATATATATATATATATACATGTGTGAAACAAAAAGCGTATTCTAAAATTATTAAAAATATATCGTTTTATAAAGCAGATAACGACTGAAGAGTCTTGAATAACGTTTCGCGGCGTCTAATGCCCATAGGTTAGGAAACGCTGCCCTAAATGATTTATTTAACTTAACCACCTTCTACGAAATTCTGAATGTTCTTATGTAGTTGTTCTTTATCATGAGGGAACCATGATTTCTTCAACAAAAGATTCGTTTCAGCTGACAGGAGCTAGCTGAATTTGCAAATGAGTGCGAATGTTATCGTAATTTATAGAGACATTTATAGAACCACAACCGAGTTTACCATTGTTAACCAAAGAGCAAGGGATGCATACCTACAGTTTCTCGGCATTTCCATTTGTAGCCTAATGACAAATGATGATCGAGAGATAGCAACACCGAGCACTGTGCCTATTCCTTGAATAGTTCGATTTGGATTAGCTTACGTTGTCTGTAATCTAAGATGAACAGTTCCGAGAACACTGTATCCTCGTTTCCCTATTATACTTTCTTTTTCTTCGGGGCAAGCACTTTAGTGAGGGATAGGATATCTTTATGTATTTTGCACTAATGACATAAGAATCATGTGATTTCATGGTTGAAAATAAAGGAAAACTAAAACTTTCACGTGTTCTTCAAAATAATCATTTAACATTTTTTTACGTTTAAAAAATAATCTGTGACACTTATAGACATAATAAAATTTAATCTTTCAGGTTTGAAGTGTTATTTCGTTTGTAAATATTTTAGTGATACATGAAAAAACAATTACCTCGTTATATTTACAGCATATTCCAATAGTCCGTTCTATATTTGCCTCAGAAATTCATATGTTTCTTTTCATTTTTTATTGGTATTTAAGAAATTGAATCGATTTAAAACTAAATTACTGAGGCTTGCCAGCAAATGAATATATTGCAAGGAATGAATGAATGCAGTTTTCATTTCCTGTTGTCATCAGTATTGCGATGCAAGAGTAATTTTGAGTTTAAAATTCACAAAGAACCAGGTGTACCATGAATAGATCCGAGTTCATATTTAGATTTTAATTAGCTACTCGAAGTCAATAGTTGTACAGCTTCCATTATTTGCTTTGTCTCGTTTAAATTGACCGATTCCCATTCTAATTTAAATTTAGGTTTCCTTGTTTGAAACTCAATGATAATGACTAAACACCAGATCTATAATGGGGCACATTCTTGACAACGACTTAAGATTCAAATCGAGATTCATAAATTTAAGATGAAAGATGGGTAAATGAAATAGAAGATTGTCTAGGTGTAAAAGACATTATTTAAATAAACTAGCGAATAATATATTTAAACAATTGTTGTTATATCTATAAGTATTTAGAAACATTGTGGTTTTAAAAATCGATTTAACCCTTTATAAGGCCGTGATAAGTATACTTATCACCAATTTCATTAATTTTTAAGCCGGGAGGACACGCATCGGGCCTGCGAGGTCCGGTGCCTGCAATAATTTATTACAGAAAATTAACCCCTCAATGAAAAAATTCCAAATACCCAGTAGCTTCATTCAAAGTCATTTACTTGCTGAACACAGGCATTTCAAGAATTTCCCTTCATTTGCTATCTCAGGAAACAGACTAGGCCGGATGAGCACGTTCGTGTTTCTGCGTAGGATTGTTAAAGAGAGATGATAGATTGCGACAATTTATGGCTTTTTGAGAAATAAATATGAAATGTAATTCGAACTACAAATATGAGATGTATAAACTAAAAATGTTTTTAGCTTAAAATCAACTAATTAAGAATAGTTTAACAAAGGAAAAAAAGAAATTTTTGCTGTTGAATTAGTTAGAGATCATAAGTCGTATTCTGAAAAGGAATTAGACAATGAATGGGATATCTGTGACTCCACCGATTATTTAGAAGAAGGCTGGAGTTAAAAAAATGTTTTTAGTTCGACGAGTATCGGACTTAGTATGCCCGACTATATATATATTGACTTAGAAATTTTCCCAACTTTAAAATAAATCCTTTTTAACGACAGTTATATTTTAATTGCGAACGAGTTATTTCTACTTCGGTATTTTTCCCGTTTTGGTATTATAAAAACTCTCCGTGTCTGCGTAATTTCCTCATTTGTAATCATATAACGCACTGAGCAAGTCACGCCGTTTTGGGCGTAAGTCGGTACTCCTGGCCATGGCTGCAATTTTCCCATAATCTTTTGAAAGTTTAATCTATTATTGAGTTCTCTGAAACTAATTTAATCTTGCCTATTTTCGAAATTTAATAAAATGTTTTGGACTTTTAACGACTTCAATCTTCTTCTACTAACTCTACACTGCACTTAACGGAACAACGTTATATATATATATATATTATTAATTCATTTTAGTATTCATATCTTTTTAATCATGAAAATTCATAAATGATTACTCTTATATTTATTGGAAATTCTTGATGTGTTTTTTATTTGTTACTTCTGTTATTTTAGATTTTGCAAATTTATATAAATGGCGCCACTGTTTTAAATACATCTTAAAATATAATATTTAAAATATCCCCATAGTTACTTCTATGAAGTTTTTAGATTTTTAATCAATCTCAGAAATTTTTAACTTATATTAGAATTTTAATTTAGGTATGAGACTAATTTCGAAATTAAAATAATTTGTTATTTAATGCTGACTTAACGCTGGCATATGACGCTCACATTCGGTTAGTAGCGAATTTTTTGTATTAATGTATATGTTAAGTGATACACATTGATTCCATAAGTCTTAATTAAAAATGATTGAGAATTTTTATGGAATAATGAATCAATTAATTTTAGTGCAATAATTAATAAGTGCAATATATTGCAATGTTTATTTTAAATACATGCTATATTCTTTTCATATAGAAGTGCATTATTTTTAGGGTTCAATATGATATCCTTCTTCAAACTTTTTTTTTCATTTTTAGGGCTTATTAACCTTTCTGTTTTTTCAACAAAGGTAACCGGTATGGTGTGTACAACAAAATCAATTTAACCGATTATTAGCTCATCCAAAGCTGAGAAACCTATTTAATTGTTGTAAACTCCAAATTTCTGGATTGTCATTTTCAATAGTTTTGATTGTAACAAAGTTCACATACATGTTCTCATTTTCCATATACTCTTAGAATATATTTAGTATTTTAATTTTTGGTATTATATGGTTTAATATTTTTATTTCTTAGAATATATTTTATATTTATTATAATTAAAAAATAAACTTTTGCATTGCATTATAGATATGCCTGATAATATCTTGAATATTAAGATATGACTTTATATATATATATATATATATAAACTTATATTTCATCCATATAATGGCATTTTATACATTTCAGAAATAATATTAATTTAGATTTGAATTTCCATCCCATATTATAAAATTATTGTTTGTTTCTTCAAAAGGCGTGTTTAAGAAATATAAGTGACAACATTGATGAATTACCATTTAATTAATGCTATATCTAAAAGCAAGATGGTTTTTTTTTTGTTCGATAGAAAATCAATTTACTAATTCTTTTGTATTAATTTCAGAAGATTTTACTTGAACAAAGTTCATGAAATTTCCTTCTCCCAAATTTCATTGTTTTTACCACAATTGGGGTTTTGTTTCATTACTCTTGGGGTTTTCTGTTCTACATTAAAGGCCTTGCAATGACGGCCCAAGACAACTCTTTCTAGTTTCTGCCTTCCCTGCAGACAGTCTAGCCACTTTCAAAATTAAAACTGAAGCAGTAATACATTTTTCTGTATAGAATCTTCTTTCTCAGCTTGAAGTACCTTTGAGAAAAAAAATTTAAAAGATTATATCCTTTTGATGCTAAATTACAAAAAAATAGCAGTTTTAACCACAGACAAAAATTAACCACCAAATAAATTTAAAACAGATAAATTAATTTGAAGTTTTAGATTATAAAAACTATATTACTAGATTGGGTATCAAAAAGTGTTGTCCCTAAATATCAATTACCTTCTTTTGTATTAATGATTTGCTTAATATATTTTAAGGCAGAATGAATATTGCACAATGGCTCAAAATAATAAAGAATGTATACTGATCATGAAAATTTATGTATTTTATGTAATGTGTCAATTTACTCTGTATTAAAAGATATATTTTCAATGTTGTTTGAACTCAATCTAAACAGATATTAAGTGATAGAAGCTTATCTTATTATCCAGGGGTAGGGAAACCTTTAGCTCTGAAAGGCCGCATTAAATTTCTGCAGTTGGCCAAAGACCACACGAGCAGAATCTTAAAGATTATTGTTCTGTTATTATTATTATTATATTACTGACAAGTATTGTATTTTAATGCAAATGGTAAATAACTGGGGCTGTATAAGAAATACTAAAAGGCCACAGTTTCCCTATCCCTGTTATTATCGATGAATGACTGAAAATTTCCAAACTGTTAATAATATTTCAAATAATATATAAATAATGCAGTATTTTATTAGTATTTCAATACACATAAATCGATGGGAAGTTCAATGAAAATTAGGATGGAACCATAATTTTAGTTTCTTTCTGAAAATACGGTAAAAATAAAAAATGCGTACAAGTGAATAAACAAAGTATACTATATATTTTAAATAAAGACAGCGTGGTTTCGAAACTGTAACATGATTATAGACATTCATCAATGTATAAATAGCAAAATTATCGATAAATAGAAAACTGCATTTAGAAAATTGAAATCACACAGAATTTGACTATGAATTTGTTTTAAGGCCACTTTGAAATTGAGACTTCTGATCTTGCAAGTTAAACTGACTATTCACCTTTCTGAATTCTTTAGCATAAAACATTTTCACATCGAATTTTAATGGTAGAAGGTTTAAAATTGATTTTACTAAAATGAATTTTACAATTGTGAATATTCAGCAGATGTATTTAAAAGAGAGTAAAGAAATAAAAGAAACGAACCGATCTAAATTTTTCGTGGTTATAACTTCTCAAAGAAAAAAATGCTAAAACTTACAGAAAACAAAAGAACTTGCTTAAATTAAAACATAAAATGAACAACAAATAATATTTAAAATTTTATTTAATTGCTAATATTAATTATTTTTCTTTTTTAAAAACGCATGCAGTGAACATAAATAACCAGTTCTATTGTTCTAATTTCCCTGACTAATAATTTTTATTTGCGTTAAAAATGGCATTCTGTCTCAATCATGTACAATTTTTATTGTAACTGATTATAAGAACAAAGCATTAAATCTTAATAAAGAATGTTTCGAAGTGAAATGAAAATTTTAAAAATACGATAGTAATGAAACGTTGAGAGCTTTCAAATTTTTCTTTCAGGATATTATTGATTGGGGTCAGGAATTTTTGTTTGAACTAGATATAACTAATAGATATGTTGTGTTCGGGGTTAAGTTGATCAAGTCAAGAAACAGCGCCGAGTTTCGAATCCAGCATTTATTTTACATATATTCACATCTAAAGAAGTATATTTATATTGAATTTTCCCGCGGCTGAAGATACAGTGAAATCTTTACTGATTAACATAAATATCAGCAAGGATAAACATAATATTAACAAGTATATAACAAGATAGTTCTTCAATCTTCAAATTTCGAAGATGCCAGTAGTTTCAAAGCACATGATAATAACTTTACACCCACGCATGCACAAAAAAATGACTCTATGCGAAGCTACATCCTTAAAGACATTTGTGGAAAATGTTTGGTATTATAGAAGGCGCTCTTGCTGTGTATGATGACGTCAGTCTATTTTGCATATAGGTGGATATTTCACAGGACTCGCCAATTATTGAGCCTTCGAGATTGAGATGTACTTAATTCTGCGCTAGGGCAGAACGAATGCGTATGGATTCTACTTGATGTGTGAATAAAGCCATGTCAATTTATATCGAAGACTCCAGCGTCTCCTTTGAAATATTATCTGTCTTCATCTTAAGTGACATCATCACTACCCACCCCCCTTTTTGCACATCAACTCTTGCAGGATTTTGGGGCTATACTTAACGTCATGGAGGATTTATCCTGAAAAACCTTATTTAAGTAAGAGGGGATGAGACTCTTAGAACTGTTTTATCGTTTTAGAGTAAAATTTTGATAACCGGGTCGTTCTATTGGGATAGCTGCACACCAGCATCAAAAGTATTGATTAAACAATATACTTTCCAGATCTGAAGCCTTAGAATTTCTTCCTGCAAGATTATTGGAAAAATGTGTTGGGAAAATTGGATAGTTTGGTAGACATTGAGAATATTATCATATATATTCCAACAGTTTTCTGATTACTGACAGCGTCCGAAGTCGAACCTCACCCGTATTCACCAATTTTTACTAAACCCAGGAAACATACAAATAAAAAACCCTGACCTTACACATTAATATCTTGCAATAATAAGTTTAATTAACAGTGAATGTTTCTTTGCAATTACAATTAAAAAGGGTCAAGCCATGTATTATGTAAATACTACGGAATTAGTGCTTACAGAAAGAAATTTGTCCGTTATTACTTTAAGTAATGCTTTTTAAAATTTCTTTTACAAAAATGTCCATAATTATCTAAATGTGCAATTATTTACCTTTGCTTTCACTCAGATTTAAAAGATAAAAATCACCAGTCAGTATAATTTAATGAATTTCAATCAAATTGCGATCTATCCTTGCATAAGAATAGAAAATAGCACAATTATCTTACATTGGATTAAATAATAAAACAATAAAAGGTGTTGGTACTTTTCCGTTAGCCAGGCGTAAATATTGCCAATTGTGAACCAAACGCGAGCCAAGTCGCCAAGCGAAGCGATTTTCCGTTAGCCCGGCGCAAATGTCGCCAATTGTGAACCAAACGCGAGCCAAGTCGCCAAGAGAATGGTTGTAAGAAATTTGGCGGAATTCTACATTATTTGGCGATTTTTCGCTTGCGCTCGGCTGACGGAAAAGTACCAAGGTGTTTAAATAATGACCAACTGTTACCTCTCAGGTCATTCCATCTCCTGAAACTGAATGTTTGTAATTCGTTCTCCCAGTTTATGCAGATATGCCATATCAGTGGTACATTAATGAAATATTGTTGAAAAGTTGCTTTGTTATCTTATCTCTACTAATAATAAAGGAGAATGTCTGTGTTTTCTGCCATGACATATTTCTCTAATTTTAATAAATTTTTAAATATATTTTTTACATGATTTATAACAATACTTTTCATTGTTGTAACGCATTTCAAACCGTTTTCATTGTTTAAAGAAATGTTTAATTCATGATTCTCTTGTATTGGTGACAGATAAGAAAATATCTAACTTCATTTTACTTTCTTCTTTTATTTGACCAATTTTTCTGTGAAATCTGTAAAGGAAGTCCTCAAAATAGTGAGCACATACCAAAATAATCCAGTAAACAGAAAGATTAACGTTGCTATGTTTTAATTCTTTTTATCAGTATGTTTTAAGCCAATTAACATGATGCTGGACGTAAAATGTGACGCGCCAATTTAATGTTGAAATGAAACGCGCATTTTACGTTAATGCAGACAAGGAACAGAACAAGTGCAAGGTTAAGAAAAAACGCGGCTAAATCTCTATAGCAATTTGAAGTTTAAAAGTGCTTTGTAAAGGGAACCATGAATATAAAATTATGCATAAGAGATTCAGTTGATATTTTCTTTCCGGCGATCAAGCTGATCGACGAAAGCAGCTAGTAGTTTCTAATATAGCAAATGTGTTGTGTAGATAACTCAACAGATTCCACCGCAAAGAATTATTCGCTTATACATATTATCATTAATAAAATCAAAATTCCTAGCTTAAAAGTTAAAAATAGTTTATAAATGAAATGCATCTGTCGTCACAAACGCGCTGGCAGCACAGTCGATACTATATTGTTCAAAACTGTACTGTACAGAAGTGGTGGGCGTTAAGACATTTAACATTCGGCGCATGCTTGGGAAGGTTCGAGGTTAATATTTACCAAGAGTCTCCACTTTGTGATTTCACTTTAAGTATAAGGCATTAATCCCTATACTTTTTGAACACCCCACGCATATTTTTGTTATATTCCTTCAATTCAAACCATGCTTAATTTAAAGAGTTCACAATACATTTTTAACCAAACGATTTACTTTAATGAATTTCGCCTAATCGAAATACATTAAAAAGTTTTGGACGAAAACTCAAGGTACTTAAAGACCGAAGAAGAAATTAGATTAGAAAATTAGTTTGAAAACAACTGTAAACATTCTTAATTTTTTATTTGCTCGTTAAGTTTCCCTCTGATGTAGGTAGCGTGCAGTTTCTTCAATAACACCAAAATCAAGCATTGCATGCCAAGTTCGGACGAATTTAGAGTTTAATTAATTCTTTGGTGAGGTCATATTTTATGACTATTCTCGAGAAGGAAGAATCTTAACTAATTAAATTACTGAGCCTCTAAACATTAATTTCTTTAATGGTTGGATTCTCGTTTGTATTTACCGCAAAGCTTCTTACACTTAAAGGTGACTGCTCTCGGATTTAAGTTTGGATATACTTGAACTTAGTTAGCAGTTATAATTAATAAAATTTAACAAAGATATTAACCATAAATTAATTAGTCATAAATTAATTAAAATTCTTTTGTATTATATAGTAAGGCGCATATGCAACTATTTCTAATATAATACAGAAACAAATAATATAGATATAAAACAAAAGTAAAAAAAGAAAGATTCTAGATAAGAAACAAAAGATTTAAAAAAACGATAACAATACACCTTTTTGCGTGCTCAACGCAACAGCCTCAAGTGATTGTATCAACAGAAAATTACAACGATTAATATTAAGAAGACATAAAATATAATTTATAATTTAAAAGAAAAATATTCAAATTGGAAGGAATGAATGAGAACTTGAATGACGAACTTTCTCAGGCCACAAAGGGTATATTTTTTATTTATAATCTTACCCTTGACAGAAAATTTTGTCCATTTTTAGAACTTCAATGGAGAGTGGTCTTCGGGAAAGTTCGTCATTCAAGTTCTCATTCATTCCTTCCAATTTGAATTTTTGTCTTTTAAATTATAAATTATATTTTATGTTTTCTTAATATTAATCGTTGTAATTTTCTGTCAATGCTATCACTTGATGCTGTTGCGTTGATCACGCAAAAAGGTGTACTGTTATCGTTTTTATTTAGATCTTTTGTTTCTTATCTGTACTCTTTCTTTTTTTACTCTTGCTTTATATTTGTAATATTTAAACTCAGCTAATTCGTTCTAATAAAAATTTTTACTTCTTAACCTGGGCAATATTTGTGGATAGATGACACACATATTTGATATATGCATATTACTAGAATTGCAGAGTATATGTTTCAAGCTACATTTTTCATCTTTTTTGTTTGTTTGTTTTGTAACTGGAACCTGGTTGAAATCTGCATAACTTAAAATCTTAAGCATAAGCATATTTGCTGAGCGGTGAGTGATGTTCAAATTATAAATCATTTTTTTAAGAGAAATTCATTGAAATTCAAAATTAATGACACTACAGAAATTTAATAAACACCTATAATTAGCCATAAAACATTTTAAAACTTTAAAAACTAACAATTATTTTAGTCTTTTCATTCTAATTTTATTTTAATTTTTTATTAATTAAACTAAAATTATCACGAAACACGTTTATAAATTGCTTTAACAAATAGTTTAACATAATAGCTCTAATTGCAGTAAACAAGCATATCTGTGCATTTATTTTTCATTTTAAAAAAAATTTTATTGAAAGTTTTCTTTCACCTTTTGCAACGATTGGCATCTCTGGAAATTACATATTGTTATGAACATGGAATGCCGCTTTCTAGCAATGTTACTCTTATGGTTGGGAAGAGAGTTCTACAGGGAATGGGAATGTTGGAGAAATGGAGCCATTGACACCGACCTTGGCGACAAACTTGTCAACCATGTTGGCGACTTTGGCTATAAAATTTAGGATCTCAAAAATACTATAAGTTTCTTAATATCTCTATTAGGGGCCGAGATGCAGATTTCTCCAGATGATTCCATGTGAAGTCATGGCCTATCGGGGAGACTATAGATAGGCCGTACTCGGATCACATGGCAGGGAGTTTGATCGACTTGGAATGTGTTGAAACGTCTTTGGACTTTGAACGTTTTGATCGACTGGGATCGTCTTTGGAGTTGTATCTGCAGTGCTGAGTAAGCTGATAGACGCCGTGCGGTACGGAAAGTGCTATTACTTACTGTAATTAATCAATGATTTGCTGTCTGTGTTCAAATTTGTGCAAGTGCTGTTTTTACTATTACCTGTGCTCCGTGTTTTCTGGAGTATTCTTGAATAAAGCATCTTTCTCCATTATCTGCTTCTTGGACTCTGTTTACCGTGCCTACATAGGACGATATTCGTAACAATATTTTAGATCTTAGAAATATATGTCATCTATTGGTTTCTGTCACTGCTATTATTAAAACCTTCGATGTGCATTATTTTTGTCATTTAAAATAACTCAAACTGATTCCTTCATTGGCAGAAATTTCAGTAGCTTCATAAACATAACTTACAGAATTTTTTCTGTCCAATAAGATTATATGCTTTTAGCTAGGGATAAAAAATAAAATTATTTTCTTCGGTGGCAAAAATGAAACTATAAATATCACGACTACCAAATAGATTAAGATTTCAAATGCTTAATCTTTCTGTGGTTGCCCTTTAACCCTCAAGTAGGAATGAGTATTATATGCCTAGCTTTAGGCGCTGCGATCTCTCAGATCACATGCTCCTTTTTTTTAATTCTACAATGTATTAAGCTTTGGTTTTTATAGTTAAAGACCTGAAAATTTTAGGAATGTAGTGCGCGGGTTTGTGATTTTTTTTAAGTAGTCGAAGGTAAGTTAAGCTCTATTTTTCCTTAATAATCTTTTTTGTATTTTATTGAAATGTTGTAAAATTAAAATCGTATGACTTTATGTTTTTTTTAATCTAAATTTAATTGAATATTTATTATAAGCCTTCTGTACTAATATTCATTTAGAGTAAGAACTGGTTTTGCTGGATTTAGGTTTATGCTTGTACTTCCGAAAACTTTCAATTCTCTTGGGATTTTCGGGTTACGAGAGGTAAAGTTTTGAACAAAAACCAGTCCCCTCATAAAAAATATCTCCTTAATGAATCTCTGTCTGCAGATGACCCTTGACGAAGTCTGGCGGCCAGATTCTTTTTTTTTTCTCTAAAATTTTTATATAAATACTTCGTTTAAAACATTGTTATCACTTGTTTCTTAGTTGTAGCGGCATTTCGCTTGCTCTAAATACAACGTACTTTAATAAATACTTGTTTTACCTGATAAATATCCAATTATTTGGGTCTCATTTAGTTTCCTGAAACCTCATAAGTGTCATCACCATCAACGCCTTAGAACCCGGGGTTCTGAATGACAGTGGGCATAACGACAGTTCGAGTACTGAGGCCGAAATCCTAGTAGACTGGAGGAAAGGTCACACAACTCCCACCATTACTATGCCCACAGGGGAAGCGAGTTCTTGCTTACTTATACGACAGCAACTTATATCCGTATATTTACGGTGCCCCACGTAGGGTTTGTAAATGTATGCAATAAACATATGCCCTGGCGACGCAAACGCCCTGGCATGTTGAGTCATGGTGTCGTTCCCCTTACAAGACAATATCCATACTGCTCGCAAGACTCAAGAATTGCTTCAAAATTTCAAGTGGGAGATCTGGAACACCCATACAGCCAAGATTTGGCAACAAATCTGGGTTCAAAAAACTTATCTGCAAAAAGATTCTCTTCAGATAGTGATGTGAAAACAGATAAAGACGATGGACATGAACGTGATTTCTACCAATCCGGGTTAAACAAGTTGGTCTTGCGATCAGATAAACGCCTAGATAGATTTGGTGATGATGTGGAAAGGTGATCGGCAAATATACCTCTTAATTCCCTTCTGTATTTTATGTTTATTGTTAATAAATAATATTTTATTACCCTTGTAACTTTTTTTGGTAGTAACATAAATTCTAAATGAAAACTATGAAGGTAGTTGATCACACCAAGGCATCTTTAAACACCGAACATACAACTGACTTGAGCAGTAGCGGTAGTTTTGTGTCAACAATGCCAACAGGTTAGAAGATTGTCTTTCGTATAGAGAAATATAAGTTTTTCACTTCTATATTCTCTAGTTAGGAAAGATATAAACTAGAAAACTGAGAGAAATGTAAGTAAATTAAGTGTGTTACGTTGATGAAATATGCTGAAAAGTTTTAGCTCCTAATAACTGATTGATAGCTGTATATAATATGATATTAATTGATCGTTGATTCAAGAATAAAGCCTTTGCGATTAAGTGCATTTCAATTAATGTTTTTTTAAATACTTAAATACCTATAAAAGAGGGATATTTTTATTTACTTAATAAAATAAATCTACTATAAAGCAATTTAAAAATATATAAATCAGATAGTAGGGGCTCTACTGTGTTTGATTCAGTCAGAATTATCATATGTTTATGGTAAAATAATTTGAACTGCTAAAGGAATATATTTTAATAAATAAATTAATGTTGTTTTTTTTACAAAATTTATTTGGTTGGTAAAATTCTGCGACAGTGAATCAGCGATGGATAACGCTGACAAGTAGATGCTGATAGACCTGAGTTGAAGCAAAAATTAGTATTTTTATACAGGACGCCCCCCCAAAAGTATAGTCACAAACAATTAGTTCTGATTTCTTCAAATATTGACAACTAAATTTATTGAAATTATTTATTATTTAGAAATAACAAAAAAAATCTTCCCTAACAAAATTTTATATTTTCAGTTCTCAGTAAAAAAATCAAAATATTTGTTTAAATTTGACCCCAAAGAGTTCCCTACTCAAATAGCTTACTTTAGTGAATGTTTTATGATAAGCTGCAGCTTCGAAACAATATCTTCAAGTGCGTTTGACATCATTAACTTGAAATTAGCATAAATTCTGAAAGAAAACTATGTTAAATCATTGAACAACAAATTCGATATCGTTTAATTTTCAAATTACCTAAAATTTCATATTTGGTGTATACTCAATGCTCAAAGATGTTTAACGAAGAACAATGAGATTTCCTATTCTAAGAAAAGAGGATAAGAAAAAAGTTTTCCTCCGCTATTTTCAACTATAACTCTTCTTAAGTCAAAATACTGGCATCATCAAGCACGACATCAGGTCAAAAGTAATTTTTCGAATGTACACATAAGCAAATATAAGCAGTCTTTTAGAGATTAATTTTTTTTCCTAATTTTAATTACTTTCCAAATAAAAATATTAAGATTTTTATTTCATCAACTATTTTATTTTATGCTCAGTTTTATGTTTTGGTTGTTCAACCCAAAGCAAGTCAATTTTTTGACTGGCGAAATAGCTCTGAAACAAATATATATTTGATGTAAATATACCTACGACAATTCTAAAATAGAAACTACGAAAAACCTTACAAAGAAATCTATTTTTGTAATATATGAAAAATATGATCCGGGAGAAATTGCATGATATTTAAATCAGTGACGCGTTTGGCATATTTCTCCACGTTTAAAAACTTTTGTTTCCTCATAAGTAAAACGGATATTTGTACAACAGAAATACAGAATACATTTCAGGAACGAGAAAATTTGAATACAATTTATTATATACTTTCTGTCTCCTTACTAGAGAAAGAACAAAGCTGTTTATCTCAAAAGTTTTAGGATTCTCAATTGCATTCCAGATATTTTGCAAAATGTCACCATTTTTTTAATATTTGACAAGAGTTAATACATATACGTAAATGAAAATTCCCTCCAGCCTAAGCGTGTGGAATAAACACGAGTAATGTCACGGATTTATGAAGGAAATTAAATGATATCAAATACTTGTATTAAATAACATATTAAGTGTGGCTCTTGTAAAAATCAGAACAAAAATTTATTATACAATATTTCGAAATTGATTTATGTATAAACAAGAAACCTTTGATTAATGATAAAATATTTTCTAATCCTCAGTTTCAAAATCTTTTCTTTTATTCTCTTCCATAAAATGAAGAGAATAAGCGAAATTTACTTTATGATAGAGGAATGAAATTTATTTTCCTTTTTAAAAGAAACATTATCTAATTTAAACATGGCCTGAGTGTCATCAGCAGGATTAAAAATGATATTTTTCGTCAGTTAAAATCACTACTTCATTACTTCAGCAATTAATGAAAATAGTTACATAAATTGTTTGTTAGGAATCTTGAACATTTGAAAATAATTTTGAAAATTTACAAATATAGAAGAAAAAAATTAATTTTAAAATTTTAAGCACACTTTATTCGGAAGTAATAAGATCAATCGTTAAGAAATCTAATTATATCTAAATCGTATATTAATAGGAAAATGTTTCGATTTTTTGCTTTTAGCCCGAGTTTTAGTTAAGAGTTATTAAAACAATTTGTCATGTTAGAATATCAGAATGGGGCAACGTGAAAAAGATTAATAAAGCTTATATCCAGCAGTATATAACCTAATAATATGTATTTTATGTATTTTGTAACCCATAATATGTATTTTATTATAAATCCTCATTTTTTTACATTTTATTATGTGGTATTAAAAGTTGCACGAAAGATCTTCATATTCACGGAAGCTTTCTAAAAATTATGCGTTGAATAAGGACAGCATTAAATAAGTCTGACATAGAAAATAACTCAAAACCTCACAATTCAGATTGAAATTGATTTTCCTAACAAGATAAAGAATTTATATACTCATGAGAATATTTTAAAATATTTTATTTATTTACTTCACACATACCGAAAATTTTAAATATATTCATACAATTATGCAGACACATTTTATACATTTGTATGTACATATACCTATGCATATACAGGGTGTCCACACTTATCATGGTCCAATAGCTAATTTCTAAACCGTTAGAGATGTATACAGGGTTCCCACTTATATCCGTTACACCCCTTTAACTTCTAAACGGTGACAGCGTAGGCCATAAACTTGGTGTCTAGGTATAGTAAAAAGTCTATTCGCTACTCGATGAGACAACTTACAACGCCATCTATCGGCAAATTTTGGAATTAGCGGTTCCATCTCGTAAACGGTGAAATATACGAGAAAAAAGTCAATTAGAAAGGTGTAGAGCACTCTCGATGTAGTACGAACAGATACCTTGTGTACATTAATACTCAAAAGAGAACGCGAAAAATGAACATTTGTTTGGTCACGATTTCGAAAATTGTCATGTCATAAAGAGTGGAAGAGAGGAACTGAGACACGTCCCTGTCTTCTGGATCATTTATTTATATTGCTTAAAATCTTCTCCGTCAGCCATTATACACATTTGCACTGTGGACTGGATTTCTTGCTGCACATTGTGCAACATGGCAGGTGTTACGGAGGCACAAGCATCAGTAATGCGTCGTCGAAGATCCTGTAATGTTAGCGGAAAGGTCCATACACCTGCTGTTTGAGTTATTCCCACAGAAAAAGTATAGAGGGGTTATTTTTCGGTTGAAAAATAACCTTTTCTCCTTTTTTTCATCTCTTGTGATGTCATAATTTTAGAAATGACCAAACAAATATTCATTTTTTGGTTCTTCTGGTTTAGTTCTTCGCTTTATTTAAAGCATTTTTCAATTGGAACTATTTGTCCATCTCTAACAGTTAAGAAGTTAGCTATGGAACCACGATAAGTGTGGACACCCTGTATATTCAGAATATATTAAAGATTATGTCCTAAGTAGCCATTATTCTTTGCAGGCAAGATTGAGGATTTTTTGTGGTAAAATCGTTAAAAATGTCTTTTTTAAATTGAAGTTATTACTTCACACTCATCCGGAATTCAATACTCGTTGATCAGTTTTTGCGACGATGGTTTTCTATGATTAGCCATTTGTCTACGTCACGGCAATCATATCCAAGATAATTAAGGTTAATTCAAATAATATGCCAACAGTAAAGTTTTTGTCATGGTTTCTCTGTTCTAATATCTAAAAAAATCATATTTTAATAACTGAAATTAAATAAACAAATAATTTTTAATTCAAAGCAAAACAAAACAAGAAAATACAAAAGTCCGTCATCATATTATAAAAGTATAAACTTGAATCTGATATGAAAAATTGTTTCGTTGAACAAAATTTACCAAATAAAATAAAAATTTATACATATAATGATATTGAATTGAAAAAACATATTTTTAAAATTCTCTAACACCTCCGCAGGAAAGTAAAATCTGGTAGTGAGTTGATGTATTAACATATCCTAGAAGGCGAAATTTATTAAACATAGCATTAATAATGAAGAATAACATTATTAACTGATTTGATAAAAAAATATTAATGCAAATCATACGTAAAATATTTTTAAAAATTTCTTAATATTAAAAAACAATACTATACTGCAATTACTTTGGCATTATAGAAAGATAATTTTTGAAATTTAAAACGGTTTGATATTTATTTTTATGTTATAAAATTTTTTGGAATTTATCAATAAACGCAATAATTCAGCTTAAACTAAATGAAAATTATATTTCACTGAGGTACTTGTCGCGAACCACATTTGGTAGCTCTAGGTCCAACGGTCTTCTACGCAGAGTGCTAGGTTTAGTTTATTTATATTAACATCCGGTTTTGAAGTAACATGAGGGTTATTTTGAGACGGGCCTCCTCATTTTGAGCCGCGGTCGGGTGGCCCCAGAGCTGGCACTCTCTCTCTAACCTTCCTCACCCCATCAGCGAAAGGGAGAATCTGGCTGCGAACCTGGAACCCTCCTGTGCCGAAGCTGAGACCCTACCACTAGGCCACAATTCTAACAGAGAGACAAATACATACACAACAAACACATAGATTCGTGTAGTAGAGACGAAATGCTATTTTTTCTTGTTATTGTCTGAATGGACTAGGAAAATATTTAATAGAGCACTGTTGAGTAGTCTGC
>BGPR01004627.1:22201-65726 GCA_013235015.1 Araneus ventricosus | reverse complement strand
ATCGCTCGTAGCATTGAACAACTTCCTCTTCTTATCGATACGCTGCACATAATTTCCTAGAGAAGTTATCTCAACGACCTCAAGATTCTACGTTATGTAGTGGCTGCTGAGGTGACTGGTTAGCAGCCAATATTTATTCTGGAAGCTGGAAAACGCGACACATGAGGCACGTTTCCTTCTTTCATTACTTATCCCAGATAACGGATATGGACAATGATGGATAAGAAGCCTGTTCAGTCATATTTTTCTTTATTGGATATCGTGAATTGCAATGCGAGAAAGCAAAGGTTTATATTCTTATTAGAAATACTAATAAAACCAAGCATTTTATAACATTTTGAAACATGAAGATAATCAAGCTTAGCCATAAAGGTAAAGTATGAAACATGTAATTTACATAATTTTTAAATGCATTTGGTTTATAAAAATAAAAATGAGATGAAATTTCGCTTTGATTTTTCGTAAATATGCTACATAAATTTAGATTATATGTTTAGTGTGAAAACAATCAGCTTATCAAGGAATTTGGAATTTCATTGTATAAATATTTTATTCAATTTTATTGTATAAAAAGAGAGTAGGCTCGCTTTTTCTGCAATAGAACTTTACATTTTACACACTTATAACAGTTTTAACTTTAATTGCACGATGAATAAAGAGAAGCATCTAGGAGATATTAAAGAAAACGTGTTTGTCATTATTTTGTACTTGTTCTCTTTTATTCTTATTCTTGTGAATATTAACCCAATATTTTTATTCGTTAATTGCTTATTTTAATTTAACTGCATAGATTTTGTTTGCATTCTCAGTTTCTGAATAGTCTTCCATTTTACAATTCTTAACTTTTTTTTACTCACAATGTGTATGAGACCTGTCTATTTTATGGAATGCATCTTTCGAAATTTCTTTAGCAAAACTTTTCAAGAGAGTAAAATTAAGATTAAATAATGATAACTCAATTCAATATTTAATTAATTTTCAAAATTGATTTCGGATTTCAAGAATTTCTCTCCTGGTTTTTTTGTATACAAAAATGCAGCATGAAAACTGGAATCGTTTGCGTTATTCTCTTTATGAGTTATAACTTAAATTGGAGATATTTTATTTTTAGGATATTATACTTCATGCACTTTTGGAATATCTATAATTCACTGAGATATCAATTCTTTCTATAACTTTTATTTATCTTTTTAATCCCGAGGGGACTTTTTTTCTTTATCTCCTTTAAAATTACGACGATTACAACAAAGATTAACAATAACAAAAGTAACACGAAATTTTTTATATTATATTAAATAATAATCGATGAGCTATAAGATAATTCTCCTTAACTACATTAACTCTTTAATCCCGAAGCGACTTTTTTCGTCTAGTCCCTTTAAAACCGGGGCTTTTTGGGAGGAAGCAACCTGAATGGGAATGTCCCAACATGGGTGGTCATTTACCATATCAACGCACTCCCTGATAAAAATCTTAACTTTTAAGGCGCACGGAAATGAGCTGTGGTTGGCAAGGATAATTGGACCCCCTACCGCGCTTATCTCCTAAGCGATCTCAGAACCTCACCTCCCCTCAAAAGAAGCCAACCGCCTCAGACCGGCCTTCGTCACTGCTAAGGGGAAATCTTTAGACCGCCCGGGACCGCTTCGCTCAGTGTGAGATGTTTATAATAGGTCTAGATAGATGGAGTTGTCGATATTACTAACTAAGAAGCACTTTCTAATAACTCTAATGGTATTACATGTTTTTTAACCCTCCGAGCCGAGCAAATGTCTTTTTACGTTTTTCATGTTCAGTTCAAAGGCAGATAGCTCGTATTTATATGTAAATTTTCTCAAAACTTCGTGGTTAAAGTATTCTTAAGATTTCAGAGAGATAACTAAATACAAAAAAGAGTGGTACATTCGCTTTAAAAGCTAAGTTTTGTAACCTGACAGCTAAAAGTTCAAAATAATTGGGCGCTCAGAGGGCTAATAGAAACCAGATAGAGTTTTCAAATATAAATAGATTTAATAAACGATGTATGAACTTATATATTATAAGTTGCAGAAACAGATGATATTCTTTCAAGTGTCCAGGGTATTCCTATTCTTTTCTAGTTTAAATATGCATAAATATATGCTTCAAATTTCATTCAGAATATTCAATCAATTTTAATTGTGTAGTAAAATTTCCTCTCCTATATTGCATAAAAAATCGGTGCAATAATGATTCTAGGAGAAATTGAAGAATGTCGAGGAAATGTAAATGAGATCATTTCTTTCATTAAATTGTAATATTTGAGAAAATGCATTGAGACATTTCGTATAAGAATTTTATTTATATAAAACAACATAAAAAATTGAAAGAGCCCTGATTTTTCCATTTAAGAAACTTTAGAAAGAGAAAAAAAACTTTAGAAGATAAAAAAACATATGAGAGTATCTGGAACTAGAAGACAGTTCATTTAAATTTTTATTAAAAGTGAGTTTCCGAAATTGAAACAAAGACAATCAAACGTTATTAATTTTCATATATTCAAAACCAAAAGAGTCACTTCAACCCTTTAGGTTTAGAGAAATAATTGTTAAAATAACCACATGACCCGACGGGATAATGTTTCTAATACGTAATTCAAACGAAATGAAAAGTATTTCAGCGTATTATTGTCAACTTGATATGTTTTGCGAATCATTTTTCAAAAGGATTTTATATAAAATAACACATGTAAAAACATAGTCATACAACAATCAGGAATTGTACTCATTCTCTACTGATTAATTAATACATTTCATTGACAGAAATTTAATTTTTCAATCGCTAGACATTTATTTAAAAATTACCTCTTGGAAGCCTTTAAATTTTTCATACTTACTATACTCCTGCTGTATCATGAATATTGTTTGATATTGTCCATTGTCGCAAGAGAAACATGCTTTAGGCAACAAGGAGTTTCATCAACTGACAACATCTGCTGAATTTGGCAACCGAGTGAGAAGGATATCGTAATTTATAGCAGAGTTTTGGATATCCACCGCTGAGTTTACCATTGTTACTTAAAGGGCGAGAAATCCAAACGTTTAGCTTGCCGACATTTCCAATTGTAGTCTAATGACAAATGATGATCGAACATGGCAACACGGAAGACGGCGCCTGTTTCGCGAATAGTTAAAATTAGATTAGTTTATAGGATTTGTAATCTGAGCTCAGAATATTGCACCAGTTGGAAAGCTGGCTGTAAACTTGTCTTTAATTCTACTCTTTCTTTAACTTATCTTTCGGAGTACAGGCGTGAGTTGCAGTAATATTTTGTGTAATACATACTACACAAATCAAACGCATAGCAGTGTTAATTTATTTATAAATTGGTATAAAATTATAAAACAATACGGAATTATAAAAGGCACAGATGATTGTCTCAAAACTATATTTTAAATTAACGAAATATTTTTAATCTATTTTAACTATGAAGTATTTGTATTTTATTCTGAAAGCTTTAGTTTATTCTAATTATTTAAAAACAGAATGAGATTTGGAACATTAAAATTCATCATGTATTCCCCCGTCTAATAATTTGAAAATCATTTTTTTCCATTTTACGAGATTAGTTTGAAAAGCAGGTAATTTATGATTGTGTATATAATTTCTTAAACTACAATGTATAAAATATTCTTAACACATTTAGAGACTATATTAAATGGAATAAAGATCTAATTATTTATTTTAAAAACCAATATTTAAGACTTTAAAGCTTTTAGATGAAAATAGCTAAACACTTAGAGGGTTAAATTTATGAAATATCTGCATTTGAAAAAAGGAGAGTTTAACATTATTGAAATTTTAGGAAAAAAAGATTACAAAATTAGTGTATCATTTTCATTAAAATATGCAAAAAGCGGAGACATTACCCACACATCCAAAAATAAGTGCGCGTTTAGTTGTAAAAATAACCCATGAACCACATTATACTAAAAAGTTTATAAAAATTCTGATAATAAAAGAAATAATGTCACTTGTTTTCTTCATTCCGTAGGCCATTATTTAATTCGGAAAAGAATATTTAATTTTTATGAATAGAACGAAGTATACTACACATCAAAACTTTTGTAAGTTCTTATTTAATAAAATATACTGTGATGTCACAAGTTTTGATATAAAATAATTTATAATTGGAAATCTTCCTAAAATCTTAGATAGAAGCAAATTGAAAATTTTTGCGGTTCTTTTTTAAAGAAAGAGTTTATTATGTAAAGCGCTATTAATCAATATGAAGACATTTGCTTGGGTGCTGAAAGGGAACTAATACTAATGTTATATTTTTGCTCAGTAAAGGAAATTCCAGTGCAAGTAGATTTATAATTATTATTATTTGAGCATTTAAGTTTATATTCTCTCGAAAATTGAGCTTAAAATCTATAACATTTTATTCAAACATTGGATGAACATAAAATGTACTAGCATTTACTGCGAATATTTTTTCATTTTCTGTCATTTTGCGCAATACGGTACTTTTAAAAAAATCACCAAATATATCTAGAGTAATAAAGACTGCTTCGATAAATTTTGAATGTCGGTTTTTAAATTTGTCTTAAATATGTCTTATTCAGTTAAATGTGCAATCGAGATTTTTCTGGAGGAATGAAACAAATGCCTGACGACTTAGTTGGATTTGTGATTAAATAAAGCAAATTTATTAATGAAATTCAGAAACAATATTTTTATGATTAATTTAGATTCGGTTTCCAAGCCTTGAATGTGCAATGATTTATAGAACCCAATATTTTTGCAGAACATGTTTTAACATTTTTTTTGAGAATAGATTTTAAAGAAAGTTTATTTATGTATAAACATACTAAGAGTCGCTATAAATTTATTCTGTCTTATAAATACTTTCCGAGTTAAGGGGATTCAGTAATCCCTATAGCACCAATATTAAATAGACCATTTTCTATGTACCTTTCTTCACAATCTATTATAGATACATGTTTGAAAGTTTTTCTACACTTTACGTAGACATTTATCTCGATACTGAAGTGAAATACTTCAGTAAATAAAGCTTGGCTTTTTTTAAAAAAAATTAACTGAATGTCACTATGATTTTTTTTCAAAAAATGCTGTTTCCTAACGAGATCAGAACTATTAAGAAATATTTTTGTAATATAAGAAACAAATTTCAAGAGTATCTATAAAGTAGATTTTGAGTAAAAGATGCACGCATTTTCAAAAATACCATTTTGAGATAATTCAAGTTAAATGTATAAATCTTGTGTTGTATTAATCTGTTTACATTTTTTAACGTTTATTTTAACTTACTTGTAGTATGAACACGAGCAAAAGACTTATATCGTTAGAAAAGTCTTGAAATGGAGATTTCAAATATATAAAAATAAAAAAGCGAATTAAATCGGGTACTGACTCCCCTTAAAAGTGTTTTATATATTTATTTCAGCAACTGGGAAAACTGCTTTATTATTATAAGTAGAACAAGCAAATTAATTTAATGTCCAGATATAAAAAAAGTGCACAGGAATATAGGTAGAAGACAGTATATTTAGTATCTTAACAAGATAAATATATGAATGTCTTATTGCCTTAGAAAAATGCACGCAGACATTTTATAAACAAGTGCAAAAATCTTCTTCTGAGAGCATACATTATTTTATACAACCTGATTGTCTGAAGATCATAGAAGCTTTTTAATTTTACGCTTTAAAGCTTTTTAAATTTGATGAGATCATTGTAAGATAAAAAAATAGCTTTACACATTTTGTGAAATCATTTAAAATTAGTTGCTTTCAAAACGTAAAAGAATATAATGTACAAAATATATTTTTCGGCAAGTTTAAAGTTTTCGTGCATTACAATAGCGATTTAGCAATGTTTTAATGTTTTCTCTATATTCTTTTTAATCCTTACCTTCAAGATATTTTACTCTTTATCAATAAAGGAGGAAATCAGATTAAATCAGTGAAACAAATTCATAAAATTTCTTTATAAAATAAATTTCAAGTTAAATATTTTATTTGAGCAAATTTATAAAAAATAATTGTTTAATTTAAATGGACCTTATGCATGTGACGTCATATCCTCCGACACGTGACCTGCCGGAGGCAACCATTGGTCAATCTTAAACAGCTGACTCAGAACTGCTTTTATTTCTGAGTCGCTTATAGGCCGAATGTTTTGTTTATTCCTCCACAGCTGTTTTTTTATACTCTCGAACCCAAACGGTGCATGAGGTCCATTGCTTATTTAAATAATTCCTACTTCAACTGAAAAAACTGAACAATATATTTTTATTAATGAGCAATTAACATTTATAAATAATAATAAAGTAATTCATGTAATTCTCATGAAAGTATTAAATATAAAGTTGTGTAATGCTTAATTTTCTGTTTAACTTGATCGAATGGTAGATGCATCAACAGAAACAAAACAATAACTTTTATGACAGAGAAACATACTCCTCTCTGTTTTAAATGAAGAAAAACAAGTTAAGAGATAAGTGAATGTTTGTTTTAGCTCTTACTTTCGATCAAAAGTTATATTCTTCTTGTTTAATTAACTGTACGGTATTGCCATTTCAAAGGATGATAATCTCGGAAATTATCCAAAATAAATTGTTATTTCCCACAAATATCTGCTGAAGCCTGTAACAACTTACATGGAAATAATTAATTCGTCCATTGTTGGAATTCTTTGATGTACATTGAGTAGCAATAAAGTTTTCTTGGTCATTGATTTATGCAATTGTAATGATGTTAAAAGGAAAAATAATTCCTATTCGAAATATTTTGATTCCGAAAATCTTATTATTGGAGAAGGAGAAGTATCTATGTATTTGTGCACACTAAGGTTTAGTAAAACAGTAAATGTGGAACAAGTTTTGTGCGCCTGACCAGTTCTCACAATTTATTTCTTTTATTAAATGGTCTTGAGTTTCTACACACATTCTATATTTCCTAAGAAGTTTGATATATTTTATTCTATTCTTTGTTTCTCAAGTTTCTTACACCAATTAATAAGAATGCAATAGAATCTTAATTTTTATAAATTAAAATATTCTTATAGAATATTTTTTTATTTAATTGTCTAAGCATGTATTTAACACGAATGGTTTTTATAAATCCAAAACATGTTTTGTTAATTTGTTTATGAATTCTGTTCTAAATTCAAATGCTACAAAGAACAAGTAATTACAGATCAGCAATCACAAGAATATTTTTAATAATAGTAATAAGTATAACATTTGAAATTATACATCCTCACCAGAAAATTCAATCACTCTTAAAGTTTCAAATGAGAGAGAAATAAAACAAAATTAACGTAGTCAGACTTTTTCATATTTCTATATATAAAGAAATTCTTTAAGCATTTTTTCTAATTTTTTATTATAAGAGGTTGCCTGGATTAAGGAAACATTTCTACAGAATTTTATTAATCATTTTCCGATTCATTTTTAAGCCATATTATTTTAAAACGGATGAAATTCTTAAAGCTTAAAACGAGTTCTAAAATGCAATTTAATTCTAAATATTATTCAAAAACAAAGAGAAAAATTCTGAGTCTCATTTGACATTAATAGTTTTCCGATTGCAAGGAATACTGGCCAAAATCCGGTTCATGTGAGGAAGAAAATCCTCTGCTTATATCGTCTGTTGCTTGAGGACATTATAGTTATTCAATATTCTTTGAAAACAATCGAATATTCTAATATAACTTTTAAAATTTTCAATACTTATTATTTCTTTCTACTTTAATTTACAAATTGATCCAATGTTTACGATGTGAGCATAAAATTCTTGGAAAAACGGTTGCAAACATTTTGCTAAATAATTATTTTAAATGGCAAGGACTTCGAATAATTTTCATTTTCTGCATATCAACTTCCATCTGAATGTACCCTTAGAAGTGAATAGGGGTATATTTTGAGTTATAAGTTCTGTTTCTTGGTGACTCTCCAAAATTCCACTTCGTAAATAAACACAATCCCAATATAGTTGAAAGGTTGTCCTAGAGATTTCTGATAGTAATCACAAATGCCGCTCGAAGAGGAAATCGAAAATACCTAAGGTAATTCGCTTTCAGGAAATTTTATCAGTGTTTTAGAGATAAATTCCTTAAATTTTGCTTATTCGCCTGTTAGAACACTCAATATCAGACAATGTGCTCGAATCTCTTGCATACTTAACAGAGTTCCATTGAGTAAGCCAGCATTAATGTTAAGGTTTCTAATCAGTAACACGATATTTTCAACTTTTAGTGTTAAATTATGAGCAGGAAGGTTGAAAGAGTAATTTATTTGAGGACCCCAATTCTATAGTTCACTAATGAGTATGGATCTTAAAACTCAAAAAAAAAAAAATGTTACTGTGTTATCATCAGTGCGAGATATACCTCGAAGTTTAGATTTTAAAATTATTTTTTAAGTGGAGTAAGGATGTCTTTAGCTGAAAGAGTTTAAGAGTTAGAGTTAGAAAAAGAGTCATATCAACGTTGGCACCAAAATGTCAATGAGGTGTGGAATTGAAATATATTCTTCAGCGATATAAATATCCCTCAGCAACGCTTTTCTCCTAAGTAAAGCAGATCGAATTTTGTGTCCATAAACTTAACATGGAATCTCTGACCTGGTTTGACGGTGCATTCAATAAATAAGACGCATTTTTAAATTTTGCGGCAGTGGTGAGGCATAACAAATCTAACGACACCACAATCAACCACCGAAGCTCAAGATAAAGGGTCAAAGAAGGTTACAAGAAAAAGCTTGAGAAATTACTTTTAGCATTAGGTATATTTGAAATTGAAAATGATTTATTAGTTTTTATTTAAAACGGATTTTTAAATAACTAAAAGCAGCTTACAGAAAATCAGAAGCTTCAGATTTTGTAGTAAAACATTTTTATTGATGTTATTGTTTTATTTACCTAGATTAAGTACATGTGCTTTAGATTCATTTTTTGTATTTATTTCTCTATTTAGGACAAAATATGTGCTTTAAAATGTTATTTTAATTCAGTCGCATAATTAAAACTTTAATTAATGCAAACTTTTGAGTCAAGTAGCTCATTTAATGATGTTGGAAAACATTTAGCAGAACTCTACTGCCTTTTTGATTCAGATATCTCATACAATAATCTAGGCATTGATATTTTATTCGACTTACGATCATTCTTTATTCATCAACAATATCGATATTTTCTTCCTTAATCTATTATAAATTAGTTGTTAGTTCAGTTAAAACCTTTCCAATATTTCCATTTCATATTTATTTCTCAAAAAGCAATAAATTGTCGCGATTTATCTGTTCTCCACTGCAATCTTACAAAGTAACAGGAGAACACGCTTTAGGCTTCCGAGGACGAGCATACGTTTTCTGAGATAAGAAAAAAGGAGAAATTATTGAAATTCCTGTGGTCAACAAGTAAATGACCTTGAATGCAACTACTGTGAATCTGGAACTTTTTCACCTTGGGGTTGATTTTTTAAACTAAATTCTTGCAGCCTCTGGGCCTGAGAGGCCCGATGCACGTCTTCCCGGGTTAAACTACTTTCCAAATTTCCGGATGCTTACAAACTCTAATGGATATACGAGCTACGATATTTAATCACTAGCTACGAAATTTCTTTCAAATATATATCTGCAGGATAATATAATACAAATAAAAATGCATTTTCTCCCCCATAAAAGAATAATTAAATAAATAAACTACTTGCTACCATTCAGAAATTATATAATTCCCCTTGAGGCTGGAATTAAAATTTTTGGACCTAATGTTTAGCAGTATTTGAAATTATTTTGGGTTTATAATGATAATTGCTTCTTCTACAATAGATAACATGCTCAGCCTAGAAGTTGTGATCTTTGTGTCCACTGGTAGTGCAGTAAATGCATATAGGATGCTTTTCCCCTAAACAGACTAAGCTGTATTCCAGTTAAAACTGCAGGATGGTGATTCAGTGAGATTTTGTTCTAACACTTTCCAATGGTCTGGGATTTAAATTTGTTACGTTTTATTATTTTGTTATAGCCTAAAAATGACACATCATGGTATAATCGAATTATGGGGTTTTATATTTTAACGTCACAAATATATTTTTTTCACAAATATATGATTCGTCGTCTTTCAGAAATATCTATATCTTTCTCAATAGAGCTGTGGGTTTCAGTAATAAGATTTCCGGATTGTGAGATTATTTCGTTAAGTTCTCACTTTCTGTACTTAACCAGACGAAATTCAACGTTTGATTATTCTCACACTGTTTGGTTTAATGTATTCGTTTGGTTGATTCACAAACTCCCCAAATTTGCAGTGTGTATTCCTTCACTTTTAGCACTTTATACACGATGTTTAATTCCCAGACATTAGAGTTACTTATTAAATACATTTTACTGATTCAATTGTTGAGGTCTCTGTGGTAACGAATATATTATTACAAAAGGAGGAATTGCTTTTGACTTGGTATTTTTTTATATCATAGGTATTACGATGCCGCTAAAACAAATCGATACCATTGTAAAACAAATATACATCAGGTAATATATTTAGTGCGAAAATAATGTAATTTATCTTCCGGTATTAATTGGCTACATGTCAATAATCGTTTGGCTTCAAATGTTTGCTTTGCCATTGTTTAAATTAACTTATTCCCTTTCTAATATAATTTAGCATTCCGTGTAAGATGCTCAACGATAATGAGTTAATATCCTCTCTATTCTGGTGGGAAAATTTAAGATTATAATCAAGAACTGAAGTCTTCAGATACAAGTTTTACGAATTGAATCAAAATTATTCCAAGTGTTAAAATGTTAATAAAAGAAAATAACCAAAATTGCATTAAACAAAAATGGAAATAAGTATAATTATTTGCTTTAATGGTTCCTTATTGATTTTTTCTTAGCCAATCCCTTTTCGAGCCGAAAGGGATTGCCCCAAAGCCGAATTCCAATTCCTTTTCTAGCGTTTAAAGCCGTTTTCAATCCCTTTGTTGTTTTATGTCCGATGAAGAAAGAACCTTTCTGTGGCTCTACTCATTCCCGAGCAATTTCTAGCAACCAGCATGATATTACCTACAATTGCGGTGCACAGACGTCTTTATAATTAGTGCCTGTATGCATGCGTTAGGAGCAGTTGTGTGCATTCCTACTCCGAATACAGAGGAAGACTCTACCCTAATAACACAAGATAACCTTTAATATTTCTACAATATTTTGACGACATTGTATGACCTTCAGAATATGAATGAGATATTGTACAATATCTTTTGGTAATAGAGTATAGCATTGTCTGTGTTCAGTAGAGTGTTACCTGGGCAGGCAACTATTTAGTACTGTAATCTTTACTGACGAATTGATGTTTTGTTTACATATCATCATACTACTAAATCTGCATTGCTGAAAGGCAAAATTATAAAGGATATATGATCATGGTTTGCCATTGGACCTTTCTGGGACATGATATTGAACTGCGTGTGTTCCACAGAGAAGCTCTGACAGCTGAAATGAATGCTGTATCCTTAGGTAAGATAGCAAAATACTTATATAAGACGGCTGGATCTGTGCGAAAGACTTCATTTTTTGTAAGAATGCCTGATTTCATCGAGCTAAGTCTGTCGAATGATACATTTATGGCGAGCATATAGAAAGAATGGGCTGAATATCTCTATTCTCGTATTTTAATCCTATCGTTCATATTTGAGGACTGAATATCTAAAAAAGGCAAAACAGCAATAATAGAAGCAATTTATTTGGTGCTTGCAAATGCGGGATCAACCAGGAAAAAAATTGCGAAGTATAAAGATATAAATAAGAATTAAGGGAAGTTTTAATTCTGAAAGAGGTACAAATACAATAATGTTAACAAACAACGAATGAAAAAGAACGAGGAGGAATAAGAATCTGCATGGATGAAGGCCTCTGATGACATCATCCACCAGATTCTTATTCCTCCACATTCTTTTTCATTCGTTGCGTGTTAATATTATTTTATTTTTCCCTCTTTTACAAATAAAACTTCACTTAATTCGTATTTATATCTTTGTTCATATTTGAGACTACTTTGGAAAGTAAGTGGCTGCTTTCAGTCTTCCTGGAAGAAAAAAATTATTGCTTATTATTGTCATTATGTCATTAATGCTTAAATGGAAACTAAGAGCTTTTTCTCTTAATATGTCTGAATTGGTTTCATTCATGTTTCTGCCGCTTCTGTTTCTGTTTCTGCGAATATAGATGGCGCCAGGGGACTAGTGTTTACTTTAATAACTCCTCCTTCTTGGAAAAAATTAGCTTGGATTAGTGTTCAAATAAAGTTTTTTTTCTCATCTCTCAATTACGAGCATAGGGTAAGTTTTTTATTTATGTAGGCTTATTAATACAGCCAGATGGCTACTATTTTAAATCATCTTATTAGCGTTTTGATGCTTAAGCTATGTTTGGCGTGTTGCTAGCTTCTTACAGAAAAATTTCCCAAATATTTTTTTGAATCCATTTCGAAAAGTTCTTAGCCCTTGAAAAAGTGGACTAGAATGGATTCCTTGTTTTGTTCATGGTTGTATTCGATTAACTCTGAATTTATTTTTATTTGTCTCTTTATTTATTTTTGGCTGTCTCTGTATGATCTTGATTTCCATTTGATACGGACATGGTTCTGGATATTATTTCCAATTCAAATGGCTTACAACTAATTTGCCAGTATATAAATTTGATTCTAAAATTAAGTTAAGGGTAGAGGAAGATATATTAATTCATAAAAATGTATTTATTCCACAAATAAAAAATACAATCTCTTTCCTTCTCACCAAATATGTACTGTTGTGAAAAATTATAAGTATTAATTAATAAACAGCAGAAGTTGTAAAAATAAAGTAAAATGCAACGAATAATCTCATATGAAATATTTACACAAAATGACTTTTTTTATTTATATTTGATTTTAAGCAAAATACAAAATAAAATGAGCTATATTTCAAATTTTTGGGGAAAAAACCTATTTTTATTAAAATTCCCCTTATCTCAATATAAACATTTTTCCTATCGATTTTTCTTGGAACAGCCAATGAAATCCAATTAACTAAATTGACGTACAAGGAACACACATCTTGCCAAAATTAAGCAAATTTTGAAGGAAAAGTATCCGAAAATATATCTTACACACAAAGCAGAATTAAATAACATTTTTGAGAGAATAATCTGTTCAATGCCTAAAAATTTAAAAATATTTTACAGAAGAATAAAAGGCATAACAACAAATATTTATAATTTATATAAATATAAAAATCTTATTCTGATGCTTAAAAATCTAAAATCTCGGTAATGAAAACTAATATTAGTTGTTTAGACATTTTAAAAGAATGCATGATATATATTTAAAATATTGTTATTGTGAAGTTCATTTTCCCGTCTAATAACTATTAATGTATAATAAAAATTGGTTTGCGATTTAATAAATTAATTAATTTTCAAAACTATAACAAAAATCCAAGTGATAAATTATAATAAATGGTAAAAGAATGCTGTATACCAGAAAAAAGAATTTTTCCTTAATCATCCCTTTTTCTACCCATAAATTTAATAGCTATCCCTAAATGGGATTTTCTTCTCTACGCCTTCTGTAACTGTAGAATAATTATAAACTAAATCACAAATTATGGATCAAAGAAACTTCAGCAAACAATGATTCATATTTGTTTAAGGAAAAAAAGACCACTTTTAAATCACTTTGGTATTTCAATTCTTACATATATATCTACAACAACACGTTTTAAAATGGGCCTACAGTTAATTCTGAAACCATTCAACACGAAATTTAAGTGTTCCCCGAGTTTTAATTTTTAAGATCTTTTGTTTCACATTCAGTTTGAAATCTCATTAGCACGTTTTACAAATTATTATTCGCTCTTGCAAATCCTTAGAAACATCTTTAAAGAATCTGTCTGCTTAAATTATTTCCTTCTATTATTCAAGTAGGTAATTGATATTAATGCAGATTTCGAAATAGATGTGTGAAATCAGTAGCCCATTCACGAAATTCTGTAAGGAAGCGTATGCTTGTGTTAATGGCTCGTAGCATCTACCATAACATAAACACACACTATAGTGTGTAGTACATATTTAATCTATAAATATCATTGGTTACCATGGTTTTGGTACATGGAAGATTTATTATGTTTCTATTGTAAGGATTTACGCTGAATTTAAATATGAAATCGAAATTTTCTAGAATTCACAGATTTTATACCATGACTTTTAGGTATTAAATTTTCGAACCTGTCTTATTGGGCAGCTTATATTTTAAAAATAATATATGCCTTTCGGAAAATAAATAGTAACACCACAGAATGATTCATGCACCATCTTGTTGCGGTATGGTGCCTGACATTTCTCTGTTGCGTCCACACAGTGCGATTTATATATAAGTTAGTATTTATCAGACATTCCCTCAGTATGGTTTTATTCTATTTTATCTGCTGTTTTATATCTAGAATGTAACGCAATGTTAGTTGGTGATTAAATATGTTAAAAAAGGGTGAAAATCATCCAGATAGCTTATAGTATATTTATGCAAATGCTACATTCAAGGATCAACAGCGAATTATGACTCCTCTGGGTAAAAAACGGTATAATTGTATTTTGACTGTGAAGTGAGTGAACCGGGATAAGAGCCGGACTCTCATATAAGCTGTTCATTTTGTATTAGACGTCTAATGGTTTGGACTAAATGTTCTTGAAATATGAGATTTCCCATTCGAATGTTGTGGCTCAAACCACAAAATTATTCATGAGATTCTTAGTTTTGTATTGCAAAACTTAAAGGCGTTAGTTTCGAAAAGTCAAACACAAAGTTAATTGCCGAAATTTGCCATCTGCTAAGAGACTTGTATATCACAGTGAAGAATTGCTTAGAGTATACTCCTGTACATCTAGTTGTAGAAAATGAACCAGAAGCTACTATGGGAGTTGAAAGTGAAGAGCAGGATGTTTCTACCTTTGAAACAGGCGTCTTTTCCTAAGAAAATTAACTCCTGGCGATTTAAACAAACTCGTTCAAGATTTGAAACTGTCCAAAAAGGAAGATGCGCTTTTGGAAACAAGCTGAAAAAGTGGAATCATCTTTCGAAAGATAATTTCAAAAATGTTTATTTCGAAACCGTCTAATTGAATTATTAATTTTGTAATTGGAATAGCATCAGATATTTTTACTCGTGTACCAGGAAAAAAGTAAAATTTTGTACTCCAGGTTTATTTTCTCTAGTAGCGCGAAATGTAATCAAATTTCGTCTTATCCAATTCCTGAAGTCTCCGAGCTTCAAATTATGAAATACAAGTATTTTATTCCTTTTAATTGGTTAGTTTGAATAATTGCAGGACTGAAGTTTCATAACATTAATTTATTTCAGATTCATTTGTTTTAAATCAGCAGTTCAAAGCTTTTCTGATATTTCCATTCGAACTTCTTATTCAACAAAATCAAAACATAAGTGTATATTTATTCATCAAATTTTGCTATAAACACTGGGGACATACACAACATCATTATTCCATCTACTTGCAAATCTTTCGAAATTTCTTGTTAGATCTCAGATACAATCTGCTGGCTGTATTTCGCTTTCTGATAAGTCTTAATACATCAAATACGAGCAAGGGTGCAAGTTACTCGTGAGGAATCCACTGCTCGAAAAAGGAAGTCTTGCTATAATTACTCTATATTCTCACTATTATGCCCTCTGGCTCATTTTAACCCTTAAAAGCCAGATTTTTAAAAGTCGACTTTAAAAAGTTTTTTTTTATTTTTTGAATAAAGAACGGTGAAAATACTTTCAAAATTAATATTTTGTTTTAAGTTTGGTTTGCGTCTAAAGAACAGTGTGTTAACAATCGGCAACACTAGGCTTTAGTTGAGAAAGAAAATTCCCTTAATAAAATACAATAATATTAAACACGGATAAATTTTAAGAACTAATAATAAGGATAAGGAATTTCCTTCAACATTGTAGAATAATATATGGTACTTACTCTCAAGCGTACAAACAAAGCAAAAATGATATAGCCGCAAACATCCTACTGTAAAACATAAGTTTATTTTTATTTTTTCATCAGTACTCAGGCTACCATCTATATGTTGTAAATTGATTTAATATCATTTTCAGTATGTATCCTATCATATGGTATAAAAGAAATTGTTTAGATAGTGAATGAATTTATATATAAATTTAGAACTGAAATATAGCCAAAAAATATATAAATAGATAACATTTATTTAACGAAAATGCGAATAGCGATACACAGCGAAAAGCGAATAATAATGTTTATACCTCTGATGTCATAATCTTGTTATTCCGTTGCCACTCACTCTTTTATTGCCAAAATAAATTTTAAAAATAAATTGGGGCCTTACATTCGGGTCCGCTCAATTAAAAATTTAGAAAATAAATTTTGAAATTGAAGCGAAAAAAGAAAAATAAAAGCAAATTTATCGAAGATTTTGTTCTGATCTTTTGGGTGGTCGACAGTTCTGACGCATGCCATATCATCTCGATCCTTTGTCAACGTTTTCGGGGCCAGGTACCGTTCGGGTGGTCATCTATTTCCACTGCCGCCTCATCCTCTTCCTCTAAACTTGCAATTTCAGCGTATTTCGTTTGTAATAAGCACGATGATGTTGCACATCAAAGACCTTCCGAAACTTTCTCTGTTCATTCACAGACTTGATCTCGCAGCATACAGCCTGGGATAATGATAGTGGACGGACAATCATCAATGGTCTTTTGGACATTGCAGAGAGCTTGAGATCGCATTGTTTCGGCCAGTCGAACAATAATAGATCTCCAGTTTCAAATGAATAAAGGTGGCGATGAAATTTAAATCCTGGTTCGTTGGTAAAAAGTCTTTCGCACACATTATTTGCGGTTTCGGCCCTGGCAGAACTTTGAAGGTCGAGCTGATCTTCACGGCGACTTTCATTTCCTTTAAGAGTACCAAGCATAAGTTTATCGTTTGATCGATTTTCTCTAATTTCACTACGGTCCAGTTTCACTACTTTTATGTTATCCCTTTTATTTAGAGGTTTGGTATTATTTTCTTGTTCCTCAGTTTTGAGTTTTTCATAATTAAGAACGTCAAGAAAATCATTTTTATTATCTTTTGACTCGGATATTTCTTCAGGAATATGAGTGAACTTAATATTTTCTTTTGGAAAAGTGAGTGCGTTCAAGGATTTTGTAAAGTACTTTTATATGGTAGTTGAAATAATTGTGCGATGGTGAAATATCATCAATATATGTATTTACATTGTGTGGCGCTAAATAGTCATAACCTAATTTAATAGCTTTAATCATTATTGATGGGCCATTGGTGACTCCAAATGGCATACGAAGAAATTCAAAGTGTCCATCAGGCTTCACTAAACCAGTTTTATAAATGACATTTTCTTGTGATGACAATTGTGTGAAATTCTGAATTTACTTCCATTTTTAAATTGCAGCATTTACCTGCTGTGCGTTTAATAATTTCTTCCAATTGATTAAACAGGTGTGGATCAATTTTGATAATACTATTTATCGTGAGTGAAAAATCTACAACCACTCTTCTTGTGAGGTTTTCATAGAAGGCTTGCTCCACAATGAATGCAGGAGCCTCATAAGCAAAATGTGAAAGACGACAAATTCCTAGTTTAATCCATTTTGGAATTTGCATGTTCATAAATTGGCGATCGGGATCCGTAAAGCGATACGGTCGGCACCTAATAGGTTTGTCGTGTTGAAAATATATTTTAAATTCCTCATGAGGACACAGTTCAATGTTGTCGTCATTAGAATAGCAGATGTGTTCCTATTACGGCATCCAGTCGAGTTTGTTGTTCAATTGTTAAATCTGTTGGTTTTGGAATTAACTGCATGGAGTTAACACATCAGTATGGAATAAAATTGGCGCTGATGCTGGTAAAATAACATCATCTGAAGGCGGCAATAAGAGATCATTAGAAGTAATGCAACTATTACTGGGTCTGGATGCCTAAATACATTCATGCCAATGAAGTGCGGATGGTGTCGATATACATGATGAGCCATTAAGGTCGTAAATGCATCTGCCTTGAACTTGATATTGCCAATCAAATCCTAGGATACGCGAAAAAGGACTTATGCCAACTTTTGGCATGAAGTGACTAATTTTGCCAACATTAATGTTTAAGGGAATCCAACCTATGGGCTTTATTTCGTGTTTAACAACCTGGAACTATCCATCAATCCACGGCTGAATGACAGAATGAGCTAGAATGCAAGACTGCTGAATAACTGTGATATATGGAGTATGGATCACAGAGGGCTTGAACTTCGGTATTTTCGTTAATAATAGCAGGTACTAAAGCACGCTTGTTTGTATTAGTTTTAATGCAACTTATAGTATGAGATTCATTCTGTCTTGGCTTGAGATTCATTAATTCTTGGCTTGAGATTCATTCGTTCTTTGTTCGTTCTTGTGGTCTTGTTGTTGCGGTGCGATTGCTTCTGCTCTGAGAATTTACAGAAGTGGAATTTGTGGCGCCGCGTGGTAAGGAATTACTGGCATTGGCTGTGTTTCTAGAATGAGAAAAGGAGTGTTTGCTAAATTGTTTGAATCCTGAGAGAGGCGTGATGTATTTCTTAGAGGAGCTATTGGTGAACTTCTTTGAGGATGAGGGAAAATTGCACGTAAAAGAAGCATAGACTTTGTCTATACATCTCCAAGAGGTGATATTTCGAATATCATCTGTCAATGAATTGTATTTGTGAAGCCCTTCACTATGAGAATAAGTAGGTCTTGACTGATTTTGCGCGTGATCCGTACGACGGGCGTTACCTCTTCTCACACTGCATATTACGAATTGCGTCAAGTGCACTTGGTCCATAGATTAGTTCTTCGACAATAATAATAAAATTTTGTGAAGCTAAAGTAATTTGCCACTTTTCTTAAATAATGTCGCCGATAATGATTGAAATGCGGTCAGATTGGGGTATAGTGAAATGAATGTTTTTTCCAAGAGATCGTCTTTTGCGTAAATGTAATGTACCAAGCTTTCGTTTCTGTTCAGTTTAAGATCACTATGATGTGCTAAAATCCCTGCATTGTAATGCGCCTTTTAAATCATGATACATGAGCAGCTTTCCACTCATTCCAGTCATTGTAACGGTAACCTGTAGTTATTTGCCAATTTTCAGCTGATCCGGCGAGACGTGAGATATCATTTGTCAATTTGAGTTCATTTGGCCAGTTTGCTAGTGTTGAAATTCTATCAATTTCTTTTATCCACTCAGACGTATTTACATTATATTTCCTTAATTGAATAGAATTTGCCGTATCATTAGTTTTTGTCATTTGTATTACATTTTGTGAATTTATTTGTCGTTCTAGTAACTGTTTCTGGGATTCCATTAATATGTTGAGAACTGCAGCAATTTTTAGATCAATTTATTTTTAACTCTTCAATGTGCATCTGCAGCTGTTGGATTTGGTTCAATAAATCAGCGCTGTTCAGCTCAGAATTTTCGTATTTCCTTGCTAATTCAGCAGCATATCCAGCTCTTTTATTTCGCTTATATTTAGGCGGCATACAGAAATATTTTGAAAAAGATAACAGCAATAAATCATAGAGAAAGCTTTTATCCTTAAATTCGTTATTCAAAAAAATAATCTATAAAATTTCACTATTAAATAGGCGTCAAATTAAAATAACTTTTTCAACTCACATGATTAGAAGCTATAAGATGAAGCAACAAAAAATTTTGGAGATAAATATTATAAATTGTCAAATAAAATGTTTGATTGGTACTTAGTAAGCGAAAATCTGTTGCTGTTATGGAGAACATACTATTTATACGCAGGCAAAATAATCTTGTCGAAATCGTTGGCAAGAAGTGTCTCATAATTAATTCCATTTAGGCTTAGCGATTGCGATCGAATTTTTTAAAAAGTTCTTTAAAATGCCGACTGCGCCGTATAAGGTATAAAAGAAATGGTTTAGTTGGTTAATGACTTTAAATATAAAATAAGAATTAAAATATAGCCAAATATTATAAAAATAGATAACATTTATTTAACGAAAATGCGGATAGCGACGCACAGCGATAAGCGAATAATAATGTTTACAATTCTGATGTCATAATCTTGTTGTTCTGTTGCCACTCGCTCTTTTATTACCAAAATAAATTTTAAAAATCAATTGGAACCTTATATCGTTTGCAATCTCAAGCATTAGAGCGTCAGTCTTATTCTCTATATTTTAGAAGTCAAAATTGGATATGGTGCTTAAAGGCCAAGTTTCTGGGCAATTTTTGCTCGTTTTCCTGCATCTGAATTGCTCCACCATTTTGTCGGCGTTATTTCGATTCATCCTGAATATAATCTGTGTATGGTCTTTGATTTTGCTTTGAATGTCGCTGTGTTTGTTTTTATTTCTATTTAAATTTCTATCAACACAGACAGATATAGAATAATTGGTTAAATACTTGTTTATTATGATTCGGTTATTTCTGAAGTTGTCTTCTCGAATATTTATATTCAAATATCTATATGTCAGATATGAAATTAGTTGAATATAATTATAAAAAATTCACTACATCTTTCCTAAACTATTAATTATATTAAATTTTAAAAATAAAACGTATTCA
The DNA here is from genome assembly GCA_013235015.1 of Araneus ventricosus. Taxonomy (NCBI): domain Eukaryota; kingdom Metazoa; phylum Arthropoda; class Arachnida; order Araneae; family Araneidae; genus Araneus; species Araneus ventricosus. The sequence goes on along the minus strand of BGPR01004627.1, from coordinate 45,104 downwards.
AAAGAACTTAGGTAATTTATTTTATCTATTTAATTTTGAAAATTTACAGTGCAGGAAAAAGGGGGATTCCAATAAATAAATCAATACATTTTGACTGTTAGTTGCTTATATTTCAAAGATGTTTCCTCCTTTATAATTGTAAAATATTAAAAAAAGGAACTCGACATTGAGCGTATGCGTCAAATATGAAGAATAACAGGATACCGTTAATTTCAGCAATTTTAATATTGATAACGAAAGCCAAACTTTAAATACCTTCAGAACACGATAAATCACAGTCTAACAATTAAACGCAAAAAATAAAATTGTGAAAAGTATACTTAGTATATAATCCTTCTTGCGACAGAAAAAATAATATAAAACTAAATTACGATTTATGCGTCTGAAATTTGTTTAGGTGATTTACTTGATTATTTTTGAGTAGAGATATTCGTGACTAATTTCATTCATCCTGATTTTACTCCGTCTGCCAGTTTGACAAATACTTTTCTTTAAAATAATCAAAAATATAAATGCAAATTAAATTATGTTTATTATACTCTGAACAGTGCTGATTTTTCGATAAGACGATTTTATATATCATTTAATAAAGAGGGCCAATAAATCGTCTTAATAATACTTAAATTGCAAATAAACACTTCAAACTGTTTATTTCTTTTGTTATAGATTCCATGGTGCAGATTCGCATCAGGGGCTTTTTAAACAGCTGCTTGAAACAAGGTAATATTTTGTTTTATTGGTTTGTTAATATTTTTCGCAGACCACTTTTTTATTCTACAGAAAAGGATTCAAAAAATATTTAAGCGGAATACATGGTGAGAGTACTAGCTATTTTGCGCCTGAGAACAGAAACAGGTGGTACCAAAATAAAGGCAGCATTGCTTTATTTTCACTCGTTGTGATGCAAATATCGACTGTTGTAAACATTTGAATGAAAAACGTATTCTACCGGTAAGAAAAAAAAGGGGGAGGGGCGGGGTTCGCCGTGAAACGACTTAGAATTGAGATTCCACCGCCATACTTGAGATCTCTTGTCTTAATGCGTAGTGTTTCATGCCAATTACGCTGAAAAATGTGAGATGTTTGTACGATTTGGAAGGCATTAGGGAAGTCTAAGAGCGAAACCATTCTTAAAAATGGTTCTTTCGACTGTTAAAAAAATAGCTCTTTTCGGCAATTACGGATAAAGGCTGCATTTTAGTCTTCTATGAGCTCATTTTTTTCTTATCCTATACTTTTAGTTCTCTTATGGTCTTTGATACGTGTTTTATGTGATTTCCGCAGAACCATTGAAGAAAGCCTTTGTTACTCTACTTTTCTTTTTCCTCTTTCTTTGGCTTCTGCGTTACTTTTCTTGATAATTTCTCTTTTAAGTGCTTCTCAATAAAAAGTTATTATGCTTCTCTTTTGGTTATTTTTACTTTTATCCTATGGTTCCTCTTTTTCAATGAAATTCCTTTCTTTCAATGATGTTATTTTTTACTGAAAGAGATTGAGGGTTATGAAGGTGATTGTTTATGCTTTATTGTTTTAGTAAACGTTTTGTTTGGATTTATCTAAATATAAACTGTGTATTATATTTTCCAGACTGAAGAGTTAAAAGTTGCTTTCCAATTGTTGCAAGTATTTTAAAATATCTTTCATGGAAAAACACTTTTCTTGAGAAAGATTCCTGAGTTGTAAACGTATGAAAATGTGCGGAAGATTAAAAGGGCAAAACACAAGTGTTTTTGTCGTCCTAAATGTTTACAATATTTAGAATAATCCATCAATTTTTTGGAAATATGGGGGAAAAATTGGTTAAAACACTTCTAGTCGTTATAATTGAGTAGCTATCATCAGTCAGTAAGGTTCGAAACTATTTTCTTTTAAACCGTTTTCTCAAATGTGCAAAATAAAGAGGATAATGCTTTTGAAGAGCATGAAATCTTTATTGTCGTACTTCATTTTTCATTACATTTGAGTAAATGTTTCTAATAATAGGTAAAATAAATTTTGTTTTTACAATAAGTAATCACCTCTGGCACAACCATAATTGATAATTAAACCTGAAAAAGATAAGAACTTATTTTATTTCGCTGCAAATCATTTGCAAATGCAAAGAAATGTGTAGCAGTATATATTCCAATGCATGTTATTTTGGGTTTGAGTGCTGTGTTGACTGAAAAAAAATCTAAAATTGCATACTTATCTATTTGCTTACATTCAAATAAGGTAAATGAAAAAAAGCAGTTTTAACATGCGCACTTTTATTAGTGTAATAAAAAGTGGAAAACTCTTAAATTTCAATTATTTTATACATTTTAGGCATCTATAGTTCATTATTATAAATATTATACAAAACTCAATTAAAATATTTTACAAAACTCAATTCGTCTTAAACTCGATTATTCTCAAATTCACTTCCAAGTTGCATCATAATTTTTCAATTAAAACTTGGTTAAGTTAATCGATTAACTTATAATTTAATTCAGAAAATATTAAAATAGCGTATTGTCATCTAGGTAAGCGCACAAAATTTCAAAACTCTAGTACATCAGTATATGAGTGACAAATCGATTGCAATGTTCCCTCTTTACAAATATGAAGTATGTATTGAAATATTCGTAACAAACAAAAAAATATATATTTATAGAATTATTAAAATGTTTAAAGAAAAGAAATTAATTGGATAAAAAAATGGTTTGGTCATAAAAGAAATTAATTTAAAAATATCGTTTGGCTGAAAAGGAAATTAATTTAAAAAAATCGTTTGGCATTAATTCTTTTCTAAAGGTTATACAAATAGTGTGGCAACGATATAATTGTCTTTTTCTAACGTTTCCTAGCAACGGAAAAGAATAATGATGATTGAAGATGGAATTCGATGTACGTCAGTGATGTAACGTTTGTGATGTAAGTGTATGTGTTTGTTTTACATGTTTGTGGTGTAGAAGACGTTCTAAACACATATTATTTTTCATAAAGAAGGCTACACGATTCTTCATGCTATGTTGAAATACATCACAGTATAAAAATGGTAAACATTTGATTATGAATGTTGTGCCATTTTTCTATTTATGAGGATTCATTGGCGAGGGTGATTATAAAGTGCATATTATTTTTTTACCCTCAGTCAGGCTCAACCTTCCTGACTGACACCGAGCGTTTTCGTTCCCCCGGCACTTGTAGGAAAAGTAAAAGTCTGTCCCTCATAGTAGTTTCCAATCTTTACCTATTTGGAGTTCCTTTTTTCAAATGACGTAGTATGCGTGCTACGTAGAATGCAGGTATCTCCATATTGGCCTCAGAGGCACATTGCTCCCGAATTCGTCACACATATGATTGGTCGTAATATCGAATTAGATTTTTGGCACAGATGATTATTTTATTTATTTCATGATTTTGCATCCAACGGAGGTTTAATTTTTAAATGTATAATAACTAATTTTATCACCGATACTTAACTATCATTTATTTCTTGAAAAGATTGGTTGTAAAACTGGAATTAAGTGAAATTATTAAGAAGGTGATTTAACTATAGCAATTTTTGTGGTATCTCAATGATTATTTTAAAAAAATAATATTATTATGGATATTTTAAGCTTAAGAAGCATGTTGAAAATAAAGAATATTTTTTAAATGTAGGCACAGAAAAACAAATGGCTATTGGGTTTTGTTTCCTAAACCTACCCTTTAAGTATTTCAGTTTATGAACAGCAATTATTATAATTCTAGCTTACAGGAACATTGCAAGCTGATATTACAACGATTTTTAACTTAAGAATTTGCATCAATAGAACGCTAGTTCCAACTCAGAAATATGAAGAAATGAAATTAACAATAAAAGAAATTTATTTGCAGACCTTTACTTTTTAAAGTGCATATCTCTTTTCTTCTGTGTAACGAAAATGTCACACTTCAAAACTTTCAGTTCATGCTTTATTTATCTACTAATACTCGTTCAAAAAAGGCAAATTCTATCTTTGACGTAAAATAAACTTCCAAGATTTCAGCAAAAAAAATATCTTTGTTATCCAAAATTTAGAATAATTCCCAATGCAAAACAATTCGTGCGTTTATGCATTCTTTTTTTAGAGAAAAATGGGAAGGGGATTATTCGGATTCCATAAAGAAAGTGAAAAATAGTCGAAATTTAAATTAGACGAATATCTAAACTAGAACCATTGAAAGCGGCCTCCGTAAAATATATCTAAAGCTTGCTGAATATATAGATTTCACTAGGGAAGAAGTGTTTTTAAGAACATTTATCCGATAAAAGAAAAAAATCTGTTTAATGTATAAAATTTCATAATAAAAATGGCGAGAAAACAAATCAGCAAGGAAATGACAGAGAGTGCAGATTTGTCACAAATAGAAAAGCTAAGAAAGGGCAGATGCCAAATTTCTCGTAATAACAAATGATTTACGTAGTCGACGGAAACGAGCTGTTTGCCGTAGACGGATTGTGAAGAGTAGTCTGGCTTCCCGAAAAGCATCCGTTCCTTTCAGATAAAAGCACCTGAAATGGCATGGATATCCTAAAATAGAAATTTGAATAATGCAACACGAAACGGGGAGAAATTATCGGCGATATTTCATAAATATTGGCTGCTGCTGTTTCAGATGTTATCTTACCTGCAGTATCATTTTCCCATAGATTTGAGTTTAAAACGATTTACTCAGATTTCAAATACATGGGTTAATATAATGTGGAGAGGAAATGAGGTATCAGTGCCTAAATAGCAAGAAACCTATGGGTAAGGTTTATAATTAAATGTTTGTTTTTGTATAATATCTAGTTGAAAGTTTTTAATAGTAAGAAAATTTTTCTTTTTATGCCTCTTTATCTCATAAAATTTATTATTTTTAGAACTAGGGAACATTAGTTTGTTGATATATTTTAAGGTTTCTCAAAAGTGTTTCTCTTGTGGTGCCTTTTCTGTTGCAGAAAAAAGATAATAATCTCACTTCCTTTAGGTAAAGCGAACTTTTTCGAGACTCTGAAAAAGAAAGAAACCAATTAAATTCATTTATAAAAAAACATATTAATGGCTATAGCTGTTGTTTAAATTCGAGAATAATTATAGCTATAATTATTCACATATTTAAACATTATCTGTTTATTCATCAATAGTGTAAGGAAAGAGAATGAGTTAGCTTTAGGTTGGCGCAAGTTTAATTCTTGAGTTTATAAAGCAATTTTTTTAAAATTTTTATGTAACATTATTAATCAGTAAATATTAATTACCATGAAGAGATTAGAATAGTTTAAAGTATGCAGTTCTAAATGGAATTCCATATTCTTTTATATCTTAAACTGCATTACGTGGTGTTTCACGAAAGGTTTCTAATTAACAATTTATTGTTCATGCTGATTAATTCAAAATGCGTCCAAACCACACCCGTTCTTAATATTTTCTCATTAATATATTTCACATAAATTTTCGATATTACTCTTATCATACTTTTAAAAGTTATGTAGTTTTGGTGAATAATAATTCACACGAACTGTTATGTTTCTTCTGTTTCATCACACACGAGCATTTTGTTGGTTTCTATAATCATTCAGACTGAGTCTTATCTATCATAGAGAATTTAGAGCAGACATTCAACTAACCGGAACATAGCAATCGCTTCTTAATCATTGCATATAACTTTGAAGTCTAAATATTTATACCATTTTATTACAGCATTGAACAATATTATACGGCTAGCATTGTGTATAAACAGCTTTAAAACACTCCAACGTTGGAAGGATAGAGCTAATATAAATGAGTTTATATAATTAAGCTATGCTGCTTTTTAAGTTTGTATTGAAGGTGAAACAAATATCAGTCATAAATTAATTATAATAAATATAATAAGACTACAGAAATCTGAGTTTTAATACTTTTATTTTTAAAATTTAATTAAATTAATAACGATTATCGATTGATTTGCTGCATTAATATAATTTCTCATATTTCTGCAGAGATTGTTTTGGTTTCGCTAAAAAACAAATAAAATTATTCATTATGCTTATTAAAAGAAATGAGTAAATATTTTTAATTCGGAACCAAATTGTATTTGACGAACAAGAGAAAATCTCGAGTATTACATAAATAACTAGGACCTCATGAACTTGTTGGAGATGCAAAGTGTGGCAGCAGTTTATGGTGATAGAATAAGGAGCCAGAACTTTAAGAAAACTAATCAATTTAGTAGAAAACATTTAAAATTAGAAATAACTCTACTGAAGTTCATAAAAGAAAAGACATATCATAATAATAATCGAACATCATTCCAATTTTGATATAAATACTTATACAGCGAATAAACATTGCCAATTTTAGAATGAACTCTAAATACAAGTGAACGAATCAAGAATTGAGGTTCAAATAATTTTCTTCGCCAAAGGCAGATAAATCAAACGTTATGCAAATGTGAAGAAAAAAGAAATTAGAGTTTCGTGCAATAATCTCTCTCCTATAACAATTTAGTACTATATAAATGTATAACTTTAAAGAGTAACTAAGCCTTAACACAAAACTTGGTATTTGCATCTAAAAAAGTGTGAATGCATTTCAGTTATAGTTGTACAGATATAATTTAAATAGGGAATGAAAATACACATAAAATATAAAGCTATATTTAATAAAAAATACACAAGCAATATCAAAAATTTACCATTATACATGTTAAAAAATATTTATATTTTAAAAATAAAATCTTTACATTTTTTAAATTGAAGTTTACTTAGGGGATTTGTAAAATTATCAACAAAATTGAATTTACTTTGAATATATTTAATATCAAACATTTCTTGATATATTATCTAACCAACTAAATTCATGATGAAAGCTTCAACATCTCTGATTGTAATCATATGAAAACAATGCAATAACATATATTATAATAATAGTGGATTCTATTGCATCAAAATCATTCAGAGATAAGACGGTGATATAATGTAAAGGACTAGAAATTAGTATCTGTTATTGTTTCTTCTCTCTTTTAACTCTAAAGCATTTTCAATGCACTAACATTTCATTTAAGTCAGGCTGTTTTCTCTTAAATTCCGTACAGAAAAAATTGGAACTTTCAATAACACATAGAAATATGTTTTAGAAGAACGCATTCACAAAATTATATTTCAAATAATATAGTTTAGTCTAATTTCATTCTATTATCTTCGAGAGCGTCTAGTAGTTTCGAATTAATATTAATAAAGAATAATGAATAACCAAATCTCAATTTCACTATCCAAAACCGATATGCCCTCTAAGAATTACATCACACTCAGAGATGCGCGACAAAACCAGCTAAGAATGCATTCCAAAAAGAGATTGATGATAAAGAGTCATTTATTAAAGTTACAGATTACATTTATTTTTTCTCCAATTCAACTTTATGAACGGCCTATGAAAGAGATTAATCAATTTCTTTAAAGCAATCATCTCTGTCCTGTTATGGAGAAATGAATTCGGCTGAATTTTTTTTCCGAAGTCATGTCAACGCCCTGATTATAATTTTGTTAATATTGTCATGATAACCTGTTGTTAATACGGCATTCAACGTTATTAAATTTTAGATAAGATTATAGATTTATTTTGTAAATAATTTTTTTCATGTCTAATTAAAGGTGTTTCTTCTGCACCAAAGTGCTTTAACTGCAGAATTCTGCAGACCTCTCTTATCTCTATTCATCCCAATTCCAATATCCTGAATTCTCCTATCAATAAAGAAAATATATTGCGAATTTCAGAATCGCTACAAGATAATGATAAAAGAAATGATACGTCTTATACAATATTTTAATATGGTTAGAAATATATAATACTTTCTTTCACTAAATTTATTGCCCTCCTTTCAGAATGATATCATTAATGAACATGCAGTGTTAATGTTTTAAAACATTGGGCCTGATTTTATATTCTTCCTTTACTGTTTTCATTATCTTTCTTCCTAAATGAATACAGTTGTTTATGATATCTGGGTATCTTATACACTGGTATGATTTGATACCATAATTTGTTACATTATTACAGTTTTATTACGAGTTATCTTTCTTGTATGATAGCCATAAAATCGGCATAGTACAGTCTTTTCTGTCGGTCGATGTACTTGTCGTATTCAACGTCGATTACTTTTATCTATTTCGGAAGAAATATTAAACAAAGGAGGTCAGTTAATTCAAGAATCTGTATAGTAATAATGTGATTTGAAAAAGAAATAAATAATGCAGTTTTTTAAGTAGCATATAAGTTGGCAATAAAGATGATAAATTCACAGAATATTCATAATAATCATTCATAAACCACAATTTTAGAGATTGTTTCGAAGTATTTTATAAAAGATAAACATGCTCGAGGATTTTTAACAGCATTGTGTGCCAAGATATCTTTTCTTAGTTCCAGGAAGTGCAAATATAAACTTCAGACATTTTTTCTGGACAAATTTTAGAGAACGAAATATCTGACATTTAAATACAGTAAATAATTGGATGAGCTATTTTTTTTAAGAAATGATATTGTTCGAAACTCCTTTTTCTTCTGAAGTGACTGGGGAAATTCCTGACGTGATTCTAGTTTTTTGCTCTTTCATTTTAAAGGTCAGATTTTTGTGAAGTCAGAATGTCACCTCATTTAGGCTCGTGTTAATCATTTTTACTCAATTATTCAACTGATAAACATGGCATGTAAAAATTTTTCTGTTTTAATTTTTTTAAATATGCTTTTTTTGTATGTGTTATAATGCTAAATGGTAATGAAATGTCACCACAACGCTACCTAAGCACAGAATTTTCTAGACACTACTTACGGATCAATGACGTATGTATTTCATGTTGAGCTTCTATTCCGAATGTTTTATCACCTTTAAACCAACCTGGAAGTGGTACATTGTGCACATTCGTATTAAGTGATGGTCCTTTATGAGAACTTTTGAATTTCAAATTATCAGCAAAAGAAACTTTTTTTGCAAACAAATTTGTAATCAAATGCATCACAATATTTGCCCTTCGACCTTTAAAATATTATAAACATTTCGGATGTATGGGCCCAAGTAGATTTAAAAAAATCATATACATTAAATCTGAGAAAGCTGTTTTAATAATGTAACTACACCTTTCTCAACGGAAGAGAAGGTAGGTATAATACTTTGTAGCATACGTGAGATTGTCAGAATTGCATAAAAAATGTATTTTTTTTAATAATAATAAAATTGTTAGGCTTTTCACTATTTTTATCGAACATCAATAATATATGCCGACTGCTAGTTGATATGACTCGCGTTTCCCCCTTTGGAGCCTTAAATTTCGATTTTTTTCATTATATACTTTCAATGTATCTTATTAAATATTCAGTGTGTGTTCCTTTTCTGAAATTTATATGCTCATACATGTAAAACAAAACAATAGAAATCTGTCCTTCATTTTGAGGCCGCGGTGGGCTGGTGGTAGGGTCTCGACCTCGGGACCGGAGGGTCGCAGGCTCGAAACCCGATTCTACTGAAGATCCGCCGTGTATCAGGCCTGTTGCACGCCAAATCATACGTAGTGATCCTCCCGGCGCGGAAGTTTGGAGAGCGGGGTGCCAGCTCAGGTGTTGTCCTCGTCATCTCACCGCAGTTCAAAATTACGAGTCCCCTCGTGTTGCTTCAAAACGGGACGTTAATATATAACCTCTCCTTCATTTTAAATGCCATATGTATTGAGATGCTTTCACGTCGTTTTTAGATCAAAATAGACTCGCAACCAAGTGTATTACGAATAGAGTCTATTCTATCTTTAAATTTCAAATACTTACGCGAAACCAACAGCTACAGGGTGTCCAACAAAGGACTCCCTCATTTTAAAATTAAATAACTCGGCAACGGAGATCGATAGAAGAACGAAACCAGTGATATGCTTAGTCTGAAAGCCGTAAAAATCTGATACAAAAGTTTCAAAATTAGTTATAAATGTTGCCGACAGGTGGCGCTGCAGGTTGTAATAGCTATTCAGAATCCGATAAGAAATCTATAAACTGTCCTTGGCAAGCACGAAAAATGCCTAATTTGAATCGATTGTGATGTGATTGCAACGATTACTTGCAAATGACAGTTTATAGCTTTCTTCTCGAAATCTGAACTGTGATTACAACGTACAGCGCCACCTGTCGGCAACATTTATAACTAATTTTGAAACTTTTGTATCAGATTTTTACGGCTTTCAGACTAAGCATATCACTGGTTTCGTTCTTCTATCGATCTCCGTTGCCGAGTTATTTAATTTTAAAATGAGGGAGTCCTTTGTTGGACACCCTGTATTTTTCTTTCAGTTTTTGCTCTGTGTCGTATAAATTAACTGATTCCCTTTCTAATTTCAATGTTGGTGTCCGTGTAAGATACTCAGTGATAATGAGCAAACATGAGCTGTGTATTGAAGTGTCGCTTTCAAAACAATTTATGATTCTAATCTAATTGTATTATGCTAGTTGATGTGAAAAAATGAAATATATTACTAATCTTAAGAAGGTTAAAACAGAAAAACCAAGAAAAAAATTTTAATTTATTTTTTTTAGAAACTTTTAATTCATTAATTTCAAAAAATGGTTTAAATTTTATTAGAGCTGTTATTCCCGGCGCTGCTCGGGGTTAAAATACTTTCATGTCTAACATTTTTGATGGAAAAACTACTTTTGTATAAAAAATTATAATACCCAAAAGTCTTTTATCCTCTGAAATATTTTTAATTAAAATGATAATATTTATTGAATCAGGAGATTTTTAAAAACCGCCGATAGATAATTATTTTTCAGAAGTTATTAATATTTGTTGCAAATTTACTTCAAATTTTGTTTATAAATCTTGCTCTGTGAGAAAGATTTCAACGGTTGTTTTGTGACAATTAATTAGATAGTCAAGTTTTCATTGAAAAAAGCGTTAAAATAAATATGAATAAAAAAATAATAAAATGAGTATATCCTCATCATCAAGAATACTACTCATGTGATCTAGCAACAGTTCTTTTTATGTATGCTTGTTCTTCACAAATAAAAAAAGTGTAACAAAATGTGAATTTTATACGCAATTTAATTCCTGAAAAATTATTAAAATGAGGGCAACGAATTAAACTGAAATGAAACTGATGCCATGAATATCTAATTTTTTAAACTTTTAATTTGGTGTAAAAATAGTTTTTGTGAGAAAATAGATACTTTCAAAAAATATCAAGGAAAATGATAAAATCTTGCTTAATTTCCAATTAACTGAAAATTTAATTAGCTTTGGGGCTTTCAAAAGTTGACAATGATCTTTCTCTTTTTATTTAAAAAAATCCCTTTTCGGCAAGCTTGAAGGCAAAGGTAGATTCCTTTACGCTAATGTTACAAAAGTAATGAAAGCTTACATATTGATCAATACAGACATAGCCAATGACTTTATTGTTTCTACACATTGCAATATTTACGCTGTGATTCTGTTTTCATGACATTTAATTTTTTACTATATCAAGGTTTTTTCATTCCAAAAGGTTATGCTAGATTTATTGGTCAATTTATTTTTTATATCCCAACACATAATCATTCAACAGGTTGGAATCATAAAGAAATAAACATCCCAGAAGAGCAAATATCCCCTAGATAACATTAAGCCAGCCTATCTGAAAAAGTAGCAAGAAATTGACACTCGACACGAATGAAGAACGACTCTAGATTAGTTTATTTAATCTAGGTTACCATATAATTGTGCGAACATTACTACGTCATAAGGTAAAATCACATGACATGAAACATTTAAACATTACTAGAATGGGCTCATTTAGAGAACTCCCTGGTTACAGAGATAATAGTCACTAAATTCTTAACACACAAGAGAATAAAAATTATCAAACATTGTGAGTTCCAAATATAACACGTTTGTTTAAAGCATAGGATATCAATGCAGCCATTTTGGACAGGAAATTTAAATCTCCATTGACAGTTAAAAGCAAATACTCAGGCAGAAAACCCCAAAACAATTTAAAAAGTTAATGAGATATTTTTCAATATAAAATAGGATAAAGACAACTCTTATATATCTATCTTTTTGACTATTTTATATTAAATTTATTAAACAAATTTTGGTGCAGCCATGTTTAGTTAAATACGAAATTAAAGTAATCTGTCAAATTAACTAATTATCAAATTAACTATTAAAATTAACTGTTTGATTAATTAAAATTAACTATTTACCTAAATAAATTTAAATATATAGTTAATTGTGACGATATCTTCACTAAAACCTTTTTTTATGGCTCATAGTATATGCCAGCAATCTTAATCTTGTAATGATCTAAATTTAAATAAAAGTTATTATGTCTATGTATGCTCCACATCTCCTCCTAAACCACTGGACTGATTTCAAACAGACTTTGCACACTTTTTATTTAAGACAAGAGAAAGTTCACCGCAACTTTTTAAAGCCGAAAAGTTACAATTTCAGTTAATTAAAAATTAAGCAAGGCGTTTTGGCGATATCTTTGGAAAATATTATCTCACGAAACTATTTTTACACCTTATTAATTTTTTTTAAAAATTAGCATTTCAGTGACAAAAACTTCATTTCCATACAATTTGTTTCTCTAATTTTAATATTTTTTAAAATTAATTTTATACGGAAGTCGTAACAATATTCTTTATTGTTGAAGAACAAGAATAGTACGAATATATATATAGTTGCCAGAATACATTCACAGAATTCTGGACTAATGCTAAAAGAGCATTTTAAAAGTAGACGCTTAACAATTTATATCAGGACCAAATAATGATTGATTTATTTTCATTCTTCAAATTAATGAATAATTAACTAGTTAATATAGTTGTTTCAAAATATTCATATTGAAACCTTTCTTTCTTTTACTTTAGTAATTGTTAACGAAATTTGAAGTAGCTATATATAACAAATAATAATTTATGGAGAAAACAGCTTTTTCTAAAAATCATTTGTTTCAATTGATATTCTCATTTTAATTAAAAACATTTCAGAACAGATAAGGAATTTGTGTATTATAATTTTTATACAATAGTAGTTTTACATTAAAAATATTAGACATGAAAGCATTTTAATCCGGAGCAAAGCCAAGTATATCAGCTTGTTTACCGCATAAAAAGTGGAAGTGAATGCGGCTGATGGGAGAACATAACTTCTAAGTAATTCTTGCTGTTAAAAAAGTTTCAATATAAAAGTAGTTTGTTATGATAAGGTGATAATTCTCCTAATTGAAATTTTCTTTCTATCTTCAATCGTAACGGAGCTATGGGGAAAAGATAAATTGGTGGGAATTCAACATCGCTTTTCAGCTCGTAACTTCTAAGCAATTGTAGCTGTAAAAACACTTTTAGTATAAAAGTTGTTCGTTATGATTATGTGATAATTCCCCTAATTGAAAGTTTGTTTCTATCCTCAATCGTAACAGAGTAATGGGGAAATGATAAATTGGGGGGAGGGTATTGAATAACGCTTTTCAGCTCATAACTTCTAAGCAATTTTTGCTGACAAAAAATTTTAGTATAAACGTTGTTCGTTCTGATAAGGTGATAATTAGCCTAATTCAATTTTTTCCCCTATCTTTAGTCGTAACAGAGCTATGGGGAAATGATAAAATGGGGGAGGGGATTGAAAGTGGCATTTTAGCTCATAACTTCTAAAAAATTTTAGCTATCACAATTTTCAATACAAAAGTTGTTTATTATAAAGAGGCAATAATTCACCTATTTTGAGTTTTCATTCTATCTTCAATCGTAAAGGAATTATTTGAAAATGAAATTTTCAGTCCCCTAACATTTCCACCCCCTTTTAGCTGGTTAACCCATCTACAAACTCGGTCGATATTTTCACCGAACTTACAACATATTCCTCGCCGGTTAAAATCTAATCAAAATTACTCTAGTTATCGTGTTCAGAAGATAACATGGGCAAAAGCTTTATTTATATATATATATATATATATATATATATATTAGTAGATATTAGTATATTAGTAGATATATATATATATATATATATCTACTAATATACTAATAATAAGGAAAAAAACATTTTGCCCTCCATTCTCATAAGGATTAGAGCTGCAAGAATGAAAGTGGGTGGAGGAGACTGCAAATGACAAGAGCTTTCCAACAAGTGGTAACATGCTTAGGTTAAAACGTACTTTAAATTAGGGAGAGAGGAGGGGAAGGGTGGGAAAATCACTTTTCAGCTCATAACTTCTAATCAATTGTAGCTATCGAAAAAGTTTAAATTCAAAAATTGTTCGAAATGATAAGGCAATAATTCGCCTAATTTGAATTTTCTTTCTATTTTCAATTGTAAAGGAATTATGGGAAATTTTCACCCCCTTTGAGCTGGATAGCCCATCTATGAACTCGACCGAGATTTTCACTGCCCTTACAACATATCCCAAACTGGTTAAATTTACATCAAAATTACTCCAGTTATCGTGTTCACAAGATAACATAGGAAAAAGCGTTATATATATATATATATATATATATATATAAACTTTTTAACGAAGGGTGGTTTTGGGTTCTAGGGGTTATGATCGGTGAAGATCTGTAGAAATTTTCCGAAAGTCGTGTCATGAGAACCATTGCAATAGTTAGACTGCCTATAAGGAATCTACCTAATAAGCAAAAATTTCAGAAAAAAGTTAAATTAGTTCAAAGTCTAACCGTTGCCTAGCAAAGGAGAAGCTATAAATTTGCATTATTTCAAAATCATCAGCATGTAATCAATTATTTATTAAATAATGAAAAATTAATAAAAAATGAAGAAAAAGGTCACAGATATAAGTCTGTTATCATTGAAAAGGTAAAAGTTTGAACTTTAAGATGGTATAAACATAGTTTTGGAGGGATAATTTTCTCCGAAGTTACTGCGGAAAAACTGTTTCGGTTATTTTATAATTATCTGACGGTTGAATTAACATTTGCACTTTGAAGAATTCACAGCTATCTTCCCCTTGTCTTAATTAATAAGTGTGCAAAGTTTAGCTGAAATCAGTGTCGTGGTTTAGGAGTAGATGTGGAATAGACATACATACAAACAAACACAATTACAAAAATATCCACAGTGACTTTTACTTATATTAAAAAAAAAGCAAAATTGCTCCCGCTTGTACGCAAGTCAAGTAAAGAGTTTTAAAGCATATACTTTCCATTTTTCGCTAAGCATTCCCAGCAAATCAGTGTAAACAAATTAATCTCTTTATTTTGCTGCTAGCTAAAATTTAAAACTTATTGTAGAGTGTTATTAAAATATTCTCTTGGTGTTTAAACATTTAGAGAAACAAATACTATCTAGAAAAATCATTTCATCATTTCGTTTATTCTCCAATCCTTCAAATTACATATTATAAAGACATTTATAAACATTAGAAATTGATCTAAAATTCTGATTGAATTAGTTTTAAATACATAATTTTCTTAAAAGCTTATACGAAATATTTAATACGAAACCTCTTTTAGAAGATTAATATATATACTTGAGACCCAAATATTGAAATAAAACAATTTTTAAAATAAGGGTCGAAAGCAATAAAATATATATTTATTTCATATCTGTATTTTCTTTTGTTTACGCATTTTTCATAAAAATGTTTTTCACTGATTTGATTATATATAAACAATAAATGGAAGGTAACATACTATGAATTTAAATACATGTCATCTGTAGGGAAACGAGTAGGGAAAAATCAATCTAGTATGGGGGATTCTGCTTGACTCTATGACATTTCTAAAAGTGTGGGAGATCTTAATTTATGTGTTTCATAATGATAAGCGATGTAAGTTATTAAAATTCACTGCCGACTAAATAATGTTTATATCTATTATCTGAAATAAATTATAAAACCGAATAATAATTAATCAGAAATCAACGATTGAACCGCAGAGTTTTCATCTAAAAGTATTTATTATATCTTGCGCATAATTTTACAGCTTTTATGCCGTTTACGTAATTGTTTTTTATACTTTTTAGTAGTAATAGGATTTCGGCTATAAATATTGAGCAATAGTAGTAAAACTTTTTTGAATTTTGATTCAACATTTTTTTGTGATTTTAAAAACTGTTTTTAAGAATAAGAGGACACGAATGATGAATTACTCTTTTATAAGGTCAAATGTATGAAAACATGCGACTCCGAATCTCTAACCGTAAAAAGTCAAAAATAACTTTTTAAAAATATTTTTTAAAGGCAAAAGTGTTTGTTTAAAACACTGGCACTGTATTACTTTTTCCTGATTTTCGTTGTATTGGCATTTGACTTCATCACTCTTGGAGTCTTCAGTCTGACATTGACACATCTGCGCTGATGGTCCATAACGCCTCTTTACAGTTTCTGTTTTTTCTGGAGTCTGGCCCGCCGTTTCCAACATTAAAACTGGCGAGTGACAACAAACTCTTGTTTAGAATATGAAAACTAGATATTTCTCTCTTCAGTGAAAACAGAATCTTCATCCTATCTGACATTGTCTATTTAATGTTAAAACTAAAACAAAAAGAGTAAATTCGGTGAAAAGGTTTTTTCTCCTGTCAATAGTACCAAATTCAAATGCATTTATCTTATCTTTGTGATGGCTACAAATATACACATATCCGACACTCACTGCAAAAAATGGCATCAGTTTCAGTAGAAGGCGTTTTCAAGATTCGCGATTTATGCGCAAAACAAATATGTAAACAGATGAGGACAAAACAACAAATACCTTAAATGAAGAGCATATTCTATTGACAACTAGGGTTATTCTCTCACGAAGAAAGACACACGTATATAAAGATAACGCGGCGTTACGCCGTTCTAAATTTGTTACAGAGAGAAAATTCCGTACAAAATGGCTACCGATCAGCAGAAGCCGATGCGTGTTTTCTGGCTCCTTTTTTTATTTTTTCTTAAATATTACGAAAACTCTTCAGTTTTCATACTACATGTGAGTTAACAAATTAAAGAGCGTAAAATTCCCTACAAATGCATGCTTTTATTTTTCTTACAGTTTTAATATTTTCTCAAAAAATAGCTCTAGACAAATTTTCATTTCCAGTAATTTACGACTCCGTAGATCACCGAAATGGCATGCTACTTATCTGTATAAAGAATTTTAAAGATGCGCTCTCATTTAAAAAAAATCGTAGTTTCAGCATTTATATATTTTTTTTATTAATTTTTGAAATAAATTACTTCACTTGTGTACACCCTGTATTATATACACACGCGTATATCAAGATTCTAAGTATTATTAATATTTAAATATTCAAATTGTTATAACAAATCATTAATAAAAAAATAAGAACATAAACCTAACATTACCTAACGTTAATGAAGAATTTTAAATATATAAAACGTATTCTTATTTGTCTTACTGTGTCAAAAACCATAGTAATAATAATAATAACAACTTTTGAACCTTGAAATGTTTCACTAATGACATTTAATGTGTTAAAGAAGCATAATATCCCAGTAAAGTAAGGAATACTAAAATCTGCTTATGAAATTCGGAATACTTTGAAATCATGGTTGAAAAAAAGTTTCGATTTGCTTTAAAAGTATTATTTTCAATATGCAATGCGTGATTTTAAATCATTCTAACCATAAATTTTAACATTAGTTTCAATATTCAATCCTTGCTCTTTGTTCTCACTAATTTAGAGCAGAAGAAGTATCATCATCCACTATGCCCAAAGGGTTTTCAGTAAATTATGTTTCATCTTTGTTTAATGACATAAAAGACCGTTTCATAATAGTTTGGTATTTAAGAATCATATTTTAGGTACTAAAAGACATTTAAAAATGGACTAACTGTTACATCACAAGACATTACAATTCAAGAAACTGAATGCACTTCATTAATTTTCCGAGTTTTAATTTCACGCTCTTTTGTTTTTCGCTCAGTTCCAAATCTCATTAGTATATTATGCCATTAATTCTTCGCGCCGACGATTCTTTAGAAGCAGTTTCAAATCCTTCGTTTGAATTAATTTTGCTGCCATTCAAGTAGATAATCAAAATTAATACAGAAGGAATGATAGGTGTGCGATGTTGTATTTGTGAAGAACTTTAATGGAGGGGGATCTCACACAACAAGCTTCGAGAAGTTAAAAAACACACATAGATTCCATACCTAGGATGCATAATATTTTAAAGTAACCAAAAGTTATGGCATGAAATCTATCTAGCCTCTAAGTATTATAATCTGGATGGCATGATATATTTTAAACTTCATTCCTGTTAATTTGATTACTCAAATAATTGTAAGGACATTTTGTTTAGAGTTTCATAAAAGTAAATTATTGCAGATAGATTATTTATACATAAGTATTTCAGTTTTGACGTTCCATTTACACTACAATTTTGTCTTTAATAAAATTTAGAAATAAAAATATGCCCAAAAAATCTTTTCGCTTTGATTCTTCTAATGAAATATTTTTTTTTACATTCGAGAAATAGGGAGCTTAAAACCTTTGACAAATAAAAACTCCTAATCTTCAGGATAAAATCTAATAGAGAAGAAATAATGTTCGTTACAGGACACGGGCCTTTCCCTTCATACCTTCATAGCTTCAATCTTCGAACACACGACAACTGCTCGTGCGGAGAAAAAGGAGATCCAATGCACTATGCCACAAAATGTCGGCTTACCCTCTCCTGGCATTTTCAAACTCTAACAGTGTAACTTAAATCACAGTGGTTGAAAAACATTCTCATGAACAACTTATCAAGAACCCGACTTCGACTCCTAATGCGTTTCATATGTGATGAGAACAATCTTATTGTAGAGTATAATAATTGAGCACTCATCCACCCAGACTGACACACACTTAAGGCTACTTATGACTTTTTTTCCCTTTACGTATTTTTTTTTCTATTTTGTATTGTTTTCTATGTTGTTCTGTCCAGTGTATGTTTCTTTTTCATTTTTAATTGTTTTTGTACCTGTTACTTGTTCTTGTCCTTTCTTAAAAAATAAAATTCATCTCCATCCATCCAAACCGGAAATGCGCCAAATGGCTCTAAACACGGGGATGCAGGTGGTGTAATGTAATGTAAAAGGATAAAATCTATGAAAGTATAAGAGATTCAAAGATTATTAAGTAATTCAGGTTTTTCATTTCTATTTGATTAGTAATTATTTTATTATTCTTATTAATATTAAAACTATTATTTCTTCTATATTTATTGAGTTGTTTCTTAATTATATATTTTTCCTTCTAAAATGAAATGATGCATTTTTGCATCGTACTGAAACAATAAAATATATTTTGAACTTTCAGTTTTACTAACTCAGAATTCATTATAATAGCGAGTACTTGATGGTATTAATTTATGGCTCGATATTTCTTTAAAGTTTTACATTAAACATCACCTTTAATTTTTATTAATAGCTGAATTTTTAGATATCAATGTGAACTGTTTCAAAATTATTATTTAAAAGTAAAATTACAACAGTTACCCATCAGATTTAAATGTTTCATTCCTGCAACAAGGATGAGCTTCCACTGAAGAAAAAAATAAATAACAGAACCCTGAAAACAACAAAAGCATGCTATAGATTATATACTCATAGTTACGCGGGGAACAATATAATATTATTTTAGAATTCTTCAGAAAATTTTAA
Organism: Araneus ventricosus; assembly: GCA_013235015.1. Classification (NCBI taxonomy): domain Eukaryota; kingdom Metazoa; phylum Arthropoda; class Arachnida; order Araneae; family Araneidae; genus Araneus; species Araneus ventricosus. Next base: position 25,515 of record BGPR01004627.1, on the reverse strand, counting down.
GCATCTGTCATCACACTTTTTAACGTGTTGTGACATCAAAAAAATGTTTTTCTCTGAACAGAACATAATTGAAGAAACGAGTGCCTACTTTTGAACTCAGCGGTTTACTTTCCATTAAAATTCAAACTAGCGAAGTTATAAGAATGCGTTTGGGAGAAACTCAAAGTTCTAAAATATGAAATATGCCATGATAGTTGAAAATTAGTTTGAAAACAACTGTAAACATACTAAATTTTTTATTAGCTCTTAATTCGTGTCGTTTATGAAGGTAGCGTGACGAGTATCCAAATTACTCTAAAACCAGACATTAGCGTGCCAAGTTTGTACTTGGTTCATGTTTAAATAATTCTTTGGTTAAACATATTTCACGACGATTTGAGAGAAGGAAGGGTCTTAAGAAATTAAATTACGTTGCCTCTATCCATTAATTTCTTTAAAGCTTGGGTTTTCATTTGTATACGCCTAGCAGGAACTTACGTCATTTACAGTGAATGATTCCGGTATACTTTATTTATAGTGATTCTAAGCACACATGTTACTTTTAACATCAAATATACAGAGTGGTCATAAATTATTAAACTCATTTCAAAAATTAATAAAAACTATAATGTAACAACTTCGTTTCCTTTTTAAATCAAAGTGTTGCTTAAGATTTGGTTTCGGATATTTAACGCGCCGTTACGGAGCACTAAATCTGCTGAAGTATGAAAATTCCCTTCGCACGTGTCAAAATAGCTGCTGTGCAGCAGAAGGCACGTCTGACACGTCTCTGATTCTACGAACGCAAATTAATTGTAACAGTTCAAAGTTTTGTCCACCCAGAGTATCGAAATTGTCAGCCTCCAACTTAATCAAAAGTTGGTATGAGGAATTTAAGAGAACAGAAAAGTTGCTGGACGACCATTGGTCTCAGACAAAGTTGTCGAACGAGTGAGAGAGACTTTTACTCCTTAATAAAACACACCAATGTTTAATGGAGTTCTTACCGAAGAATAAGATACTCTAAATGAAAACGTCTTTGAACTGCCACAAATGATTTGATTTCTGGAACAAGAGACGTGCCAGACGTGCGCCTTCTTCTGCATGGTATCCATTTTGACACAGTCTCCCGCTGCAGCAGATTTAGAGCGCCGTAGCGGCGCTTTGCGTATTTGAAAAAAACTTTTTGAGCTACTCTCTTTTTAAAAAAAACGAATTTGCGAATTATTATTTTTCGTTAATTTTTTAAATGGGCCCAATAATTTATGAGCAATCTGTACTTTTTATAGGGAGGCATTTACATCAGCAGACATGTCAAATTATGCCTCATAATATAATGGTAAACCTGATGCTTGATTTAATATTTTATTCTAGCATATGTTTATTTAAATACCTCTATTTTGTTTCTTTACTTAACCCGTAAGAAAAAATTATTAAATTGTGTTAAATGGCAGAAAATCAATACACTTCTTTCTTTCACTGTTCCTCTTTGAAATATATGTTAATTTTCTAAGTTTAAAAAAACCATATAACCCTTAACAACAATTTTAAGATCTATGAAAAAACTATCAGGTCATTCGTCTTCAGTTAATAATTGCATTTCTCTTCCGAAAATAGTCGAAAAGATCTAGAAAATTTTTCAAATGGCTGCTTTCAAAATGGACTCTCCTTTAAAACGGAAACCTATGTGTACTGGTCACTTGATATAACTAAAAGATAATATCAAATGTGAGTTTATCCGGCATTTGATCTCATACCTGGGATCGATGTGGTCAGTTTCTCGATCTTCCGAAGTAGACGAGTTCAGTTGCCTTTGATTTGAGTGAAAGAGATTATGTTTCTTCACCATACATTTCATATTTCTGAACAGTGCACAAGTATGGATAAGATAGTATTTTTATATATTTCAGGTTCGCATGTTATATAAAACTCTCCCCGACAAACTTAATGATTTTAGATTTCGATGAGTAAGCAGCTAAATGTAAAAATCAGAACATTATTTCATTTTTTGTATTTTTCCACATTGAAGTTTATATATAAAAATAATCGTTGTATTTAGACATATTAAACGAATTTTTTTTTATTTTTTGAATTCAAAAAGAAAACATTTAAATGGTTATTTAAAACTCATGGGATGATGGAATAACTAGATTTACTTTTTTGTGAGATGTACGCTACTAAGAAAAAAGTCTTAAAACAAGTCTTTAATCAAACAAAGACTTTTAATTCTAATGATTTTCGTCTATAAAATATCATAAATCTTAGCATGAGCATCATTCACTACAGCACTTCATTAGATGTTAATATGCTGATTGGCTAGTTATATTCCATCCTATTAAATAAAAGGCATTATATTAGTCTACATAAAACAATTAAAATAAATACAATAAATAGTTTAGGGAATCCATGATTTTTAACTTCGCAAATTTCGGTGTTTTTGAATCCCTAAATTTGTAGACAATTATTTTTAACAATAAATGAAAATCAGTTAAATATATTCATTCATAAGCAGAAGTTTATTGTTTTTCTCGTAACTGCAGAGAGTATGAAAGATTGAAAAATATCGGATTACAGCTTTTCTTAGAAGAAATCAAATTCCTTGAACTTCTTTAACTTTGCGCTATTTATCAAAATAATCGATTTGAAAAATGGAAAACTCAATCGATGCTCTAAATTCTTGTCACTACTCATGCTTTGTGATACTTTGCATTTCAAAAACCGCAGGTTCAGAGAATTTGTTCCCTAAAATAGCAAATGTATTTTCAAATCAAATTTTATTTACTTCATCGCAAAATGGAATTGACCTCATTCAATTTGTAATCATAATTGTAGCATTATTTTACATCCAAAAAACTCTAAAATTCTTATCTGATTTTAGCTGTTCTTCAAATGCCTCGAATTCAGAAATCAAGTGCAGAAATATTTTGTTTTGTTCATAATATTATAAAGTTGAAAACAATACGATACTAATCTTGCCGCTGTTTTGGATATAGTTTGTAAAATTTTTAATTCTTTCAACGGTCTATTTTCAGCCTTACACCCTTTAGGGTAGGCCGGTCCGTTATGAGTCTTGAAGAAAAAAAAACCTAATCCGCTTCTTTTATGGACGAAAAGGAACATTATGTTGGCTTTCGATTTCTTTCCACTCTCCATCAACTTTATAATAAATATTGAGGAACACTTTTTCTTCATTGCGAGTCTTGTTCCTCCGATGGAATGAGTTCCATTGGGGAAAAATGACTGTTTCCAAACAAATAATCCGACTTCAATTGTCTGAATCGAGATTGTATTGGCCATTCTTGGCTTTAAGAACGACTTCTATTTTTATACTCGCC
>BGPR01004627.1:0-22191 GCA_013235015.1 Araneus ventricosus | reverse complement strand
CAATGACTTCTAAATCCAGGAGGACGTTCATCCGGCTTGTCAGGCCAAGGGGGCTGTAAAAATGTAGTTCAGAAAATCAACCCCATGATGGAAAGTTCCAGGTTCACAGTAACTGCATCCAAAGTCATTTACTTGCTGATCACAGTAATTTTCTGAATTTAACCCCCATTTCTTAGATAAGAAAACATAGCCTCGGAAGCCCGATGCTTGCGCTCGTGAATCTTTGTAGAATTTCAGTGGAGAACAGAGAAATCGCGGCAATTTATGGCTATTAGAGAAATGAATATGAAATGGAAACATTGGAAAAGTTTTAACTGAACTATAAACTAATTAATAATCGGATAAGGAAGAAAATAAAGATATTGTTGACGAATAGATAGCGATCGTATGTCGAACTGTAAAGGGGGACAATGAATCAGATATTTGTGAATCCATAGATTATTTATATGAAAACAGGATTAAAAAATGCTGCAGAAAACAGGAAATGATTAGAGAGCTGGGAATTATCAAATGGTGTTAAAAAGAACCACGCAAGAATGTAAGAACTTTTACGCTCAACATTATCATAAAACTGCCCGGAATTAATGGTGAAACAGAAATCGTAGCATCATTTCAAAATTCATGGATATGCTTATCAATAAGGCAGTAATATCAATTATTGTGAGGGCATAAATACTTATATGCAGGCGATTTCAGGTAATTTTGGACTGGGAAGTCGCGCATTGCTCCAAAATACCTCAGAAGCATAAGCATTCATCGTTCTTCTTTATTTTATTGTACTCCCCAAAACAGATTTAACTGTAAATTATTTTTTATATTTTATACAATATATATTAGTGTAAAAATGTTTTCTATTTAAATAAATGTAATTTCCTGTGCGTTTGTTGAAAAAAAAACAGGACCCCGGGCGTACGAAGCCGGATGTGCGTCCTCGCGAGTTAAATCCATGTTATGTAGTAACTGCTATTGGGTTCATATGCAGTAACTGCTAATGGGGTCATATGTAGTGACTGCTATTGGGTTCACATGCAGTAACTGCTAATGGGGTAATATGTAGTGACTGCTAATGTTGCCATATGAAGTAACTGCTTATGGGTCATTATAAGTTTCTGTGATTGGAATAAGGGTTACATGTGATACGTTTTTGACTTGCCCGTAGAGGCGAAATGATATAAAAATAAAGACAAATGTAGATTAAACGCCGGTTTAGCCATATTTTTCTTAAATGGATGTTGTAAATTGAAAGGTGAAACTGAAAAGAATATTGATTTCAAGAGTTAACCGTACAAAGTTTATATATCATTACATATTTTGTGACCATTTAAGAAAGCCATAAACAGAAATGGGAAATCTTGTATCTATATTTTTTCAAGATACATTTATGCTAAATAAACAATGAAAGGGAATTGTACATTTATATATTACAGGTATATTGTATTATAGTTAAGCTCACATTTCTCGTGAAGACAGATTGCTATGAAATTTGAAATTTTAGTGTAAATACGTTTCTTTAAATATTGCTTGGGAAATTTCGTGTCGGATATTGTGATTTGTTACGATAAAACATTGGGAAGGTTATTCAATCGATAGATTTTATTATAGATAAGGAAGTGTTTAAATTTCCTATATCTTATTAACTCTATGAAAACAAACTATTTTTTTTCATGTTAATATAGGTTCACCTGATTAAACCATTAGAGACGGAAATTTATCTTTATTTTTGATTATTATTATTATTAAATTATTATTAGAGACGGAGTGTGTGCAATGCATTTCCGAGCCAAAAGACTGGTAGCACACCGTGTGTGCAATGATATTGAATTGCAATTATCAGTCAGCATGGAAAAAGCAGCCGTCGGGATAAGACTGGTTTAAAATAAAAACTATCTTAGAAGTGTGTAAACATAAACTTGGTATTGGTTTCAATTTATTCCCTAAAATTAAGGTGACCAACTGTCCTCCTTTTGGAAGGACAGTCCTCCTTTTCTAAGTTCTGTCCTTCCTCAAAAAGTGCACAACAAATTATGCTAAAAATGTATTTTTATGTATTTATGATATAGTGCATTCTATTATTTTTGCAATGAAGTAAACGTTTCTTTTATTTATGATATTTTTTAGCTTCAATCTACTTATGTCCTCCTTGTGTTGAGGAAGACATGAATATAATTACAGAACTGTTTGATGATACACTTAATGATATTTTTGAGGAAACTGATCCTTAAGATTATAATGAAAATGAAAGTGAAATTGTATAGCTTGAAACTGAAATTAGTGAAGATACTGAGAGAGGGGTATATGACGGTGATTTAAAAATATTTCTTTTGAGGCCAACCCAGGGGCGGATATTTTAACGGTATTTTGTCACACAAGAAAGTTCGACCGACGAGCGGAAAGACGTTTTCACGTCAAACTATTCTGAGAAGCGACCTGCACATATGGTGTTCAATCATCTTATTTGTACGAATTGAGTTACAAAGTGACTGGTTTCTGTTGAAAACATGTTTTTTCATTAAAAATGGTTAATGTAAAGCAAAAACACATTTCGGTTTCTGGGGATGGTCTCCAAAACAGTGCGCCGTCTCGAATGGGCTAAGATAAAGCAAGGTGGTAGAAAAACTAAAATAAAATTTTTAATGAAATGAGTTTGTTGGGAAAGTGTTAGAGAATAGTACTAAAATAAATGGAGCTAAACTTTTTTCTTGGCATCTAAAGTCATACTTAAACAATATTTATCATTCCTTTTTATGTATTTTCATTAAAAGTATAAGTAATGTTTCTGGTAGCTTTTCCTTGATTATTACTTCTTCAGAAAACTCACTAGGAAATTAACCTCTTACATGTACAACAATAAATTGTAAAATTATGAAAAATGTATATATGTTAACTCGCATCTGATTGATATTCTTCTACGGAATTTATGTACAGGATGATTTTAAACAGTCTATTATCTTCTGCATTTTTAAAAAAGGGAAAGAAAATGTAATTCCCTGATGCAAGGGATTTTTTTCTTTTTTCGGGAATTTTCGGGGATGTAGACTTATATATAACTTGATACCAAAGAACAAATGCAAAATATGCTCTACAAATCAGTTTTCTCTTTTCTTTCGAGATTGTTTAAAGGGAAATTGTTAAAGTGAGAGAATAAATGGTAATTTCTTCTTAAAAACCAGTTCAACTAATTATGTGATTCTTAATTGATTTGACGCAATATATAATGATACTATTGTGTTTCAGGGATCACATAATTTAATTTTGATACACAGTGTACAGTTTGATATCTCATTTCTAGAGCGACTAATTTTTGTTAATATTTCTTACATCTATCCTTCATGTATTTTAAGAGTTTAAATCTTATGTAATTCCTTCTTTAAAAAGACTGCTTAGGGGGTCCATTTCATTAACCCTCTGACTCCTAGCGACCCTCAAAATCTTACTACCTTTGTATACGGAGGTTTTGTTGACATATGGATTCGTGAAATGGACTCGTCCGCCTTCTCCCCTTTTCTCCTCACAGTTGGTGGTCGAAAGCCCACTGGAGCGTGACCCTCGGTTAAAGACTGGGGTCGCTATTTGAATGATACAGTCCTGGATGCGAACATAATGCGATTTTTCAATTGTTAACACGATAGTAGGGTTTTATAATATCTTTGTTTTTAATGTCATTTTGCTCAATATATTCAAACAATTTATTTAATTATAAAATAATGTGGAGCACAGTAGTCAGGGAATGATATTTGCCATGGATATTTATATTCTTTTTACTAGCTATTTGATACACTTTTGGATTGTAATTCTTCACAATTCTTTTTCACAAAAATGGTATCCCTTTTAAGAGGGATAAATTAACCTGTTGCATCCTGAACTGGTAACCTTCAGAAATGACTAAGAATAAAAAGGGAATATTTAGAACATCCCCTTCGGAATTCAGTTGTGTCCTGTTCAATCCACACTGAACAAGAGAAAATAGGCTCCTTTACAAAGCAAGGCTCCTATTTCTACTGCAAAATCTGTCTGACATATGTTCCATGTAATTTTACCACTACATAAATGATTCTGAAATAGACTGTAAAGGGCAGATGCAGCGTTTCGGTCATTTTTAACACTAATAGTAGTGACATTCGGTGATTGATTTGAGGGTACATTTTGTAATGACAATGCAACAGGTTAACAGATTACTTTTCACATAGAGAGACTTATGTTTCTGTATGAAAAATACACGCTTCTTTCTTAGACTAAGGGAGAAATATAAACAATTTTAAGGGAATTTATTTTTGAGAAAAGCGCAAATGTTCGTAAGAAATAAAATAGAATTGCGAACGTCTATATTTCCTTTGTACGAAAAAGAGATAAACTAGAAACTTTAGAGTACTGTAAGTGAATTATATATAAGAGTATAACATAGATGGAATATAGTAGATGGATTTAACTAAGAAAACTGGTACACCATTCATTATATCTCACGATAGTTGACTCGAGATTAAACTCTTTGCGATTAATTGAATTTCAACTAGTCTTTTTAATACCTAATTTATAAGGAAAGATTTTTTTATTTAATAAAAAGAATATAAAATAAAGCAACTTATCAGCAATAAAAGCAGCAAACTCAGAAAGTAATAAATCTACTGCATTAGATTCGGAGGGTTTTATCATATATTTAAAAATTGTTTGAGGTAAAATATTTTAGTCGAGGCTGTTTTTATTTTTTTTTTCTAATTCTTTATTTCGCCTGTAGAAATTGAGTAAAGTTGTTGATCTTTTAGTGAATTTTAATTTTTGAGATTGTTTAGTCAATTCATTAAATTTTAGCCAATGTTTCAGAGAATTTCAAATTTTTCAATCCTGACTCAGTTTGGAAAGCTTTTAGTGTGAATGTGTTTTAATTATTGGTCCCTCAAATGTTACGTAGAAAAACTTCAATCAATACTTTTTTAAAAAATGAAGTTATATCACTGATATATGCTTTTTTAATATGACTCCTTATCGCTTAGAAATAAAATGTAATGTCTCGTATTTTACATGTTATTGCACAAACCATTTACAGCATTGATTTTAAGAAAAAACAGAGTTAATAAAAACAACTTTTAAATGTACACTTTTCTTTAGTTCTATATAATGGGAAAGCATTTTATTTTAGTTATTTCTCACTGATTAATCTTTGTTTAATTCATTATTATAAATATTATGTAATCTTACACAAATTTGCAATTATGAAACGCCTCTTGTGTGGAGTTGAAATTTAGTTCTTTTAATCGATTAATTTATAATTAAGTTATAAAAATATTAAAACTGGTGTATTGTCATCGAGAAGAAAAATTGCAAGAAATTTTAAAAATCCAGGACATTACTAAAAACAATTACCACAGCTTACGATTTTTTTTGTTTTTGTTTGTTTATATTTAAAATCTTGAATCCTTTAATCAAGCCCAATCAATCAAAAAATTGCATATTCATGAGTAAATAATTTTAATTATATTTTCAGGAGTAAAAGTTAACCCGTTTTAAATGAAACATTGTTTATATATTAACGTTCAAAACGATATTTGTCTTCATTACAAGAAATTCGAAAAAATCTACTCCAATAAATTAATTTCTAAGAAATTTAAATTTTTAAACAGTTTTCTTACGCTTCAATATTTTTTCATTCAAATAAATACAGATCTTGTTTATTAAAAAATACAACAGGTTAAAATTATTTCAGAATCTTATTTTGAAAGTTCAGCATTCAATTCTTTCTGAAAACATTTGAAGCTTCCCGCAGGCGAAATCAATTCATCACTGTCAGCTATGAATAGCGGACGTTTCCCCTCCTCGAAGAAACGCTTGGGGAAAATTCGCTTTACTACCGACACCCCTAGTTTGACCCCTGCCCGCCCGAAAATCCGCCTGGCTCGTACAGAACCTACCAAGCCGGGTGGGGCGGGTGTCGTAGTGAGAGTGTTAATGTTTCCTTTAAATATTTTATTTTGTTTTCTTTCAATGTAAATATTTTATATCCGATTAAATTTTCAGCACTTTAAAAATTCTAAAACTTAGTAACAACTGCGAATTATGTCGAAAGGAAAAAAATGCAAGATCTTATTATTTTATCTTTAGCTTTTAGTTCTTCAATCGGTAAGGAAACCGATCAAAATCTTGTTTCGTGCCTTACAAAATTGATGGAAAAACAGTAGAAGTTACGTGAGTAAGAAGAAAATATCCTACTTATACTATCCTTTGTTTCAGCACTTATTTTCCTGTTCCTGCATTTTTTTTTCTTTTCCTTAAAAAATAATTCCATACTCCTACTTAACTTGCAACCTGATAACCCAGATTATTTGGTTCTGTTCCTGAAAATAAAAGTGGTATATTGATTTGTCGGGAGAACTGAGAGTGATGACGAATTTTCAAATAACCGAAGATACTTCTAGATAATTCATGGCACATAGGATACGTGTGCAAAAGTATGTCCAATTTGATATAAAGAAATATTTTTTTATTAGCAAAACATGTTTATTGTCGTTATTTTATTGAAAACAGCAACGGGGAATTATTTTAAGATTTCAATATTGTGGTTTTCTGAGACAATTTTTTAAATCAATAGACATGTTTTAAAAATCGAATGATCCTTATGAATATAGGATTGATAGTACCACCTAGTAGGTATAGGTGATCTAGAGGTGTTACAGAAAAAAGGCATTTTTAACTCTTTAATCCCGAGGCGACTTTTTTTCATCTCTCTCCTTTAAAACCGGACTTTTTGGGAGGAAATGACTTGAATTGAACTCTCCCAACCTGGGTGGTCATTTCCTAAGGCGCACGGAAATGGGCTGTAGTTGGCAAGTATAATTGGGAACCCCCCAACCCCGCTTATCTTCTAAGCAATCTCATAACCTCACCACCCCTGAAAAGAAGCCAATCGCCTTAGACCGGCCTTTGTCGCTGTTAAGGTTAAATTTTTAGACCTCCCGGGACCGCCTCGCTTTTTATAAGAGGGTTAAACAAAGAAAAGATATTCATTTATAATTCAAGATAGAAAGACAAAAGAAAAGATATATACAATGATTATTATTTACTTACATTATACGAGGATAAATTGATTTATTTGTGATTAGAGGGTGACCAGTAAGTACCTATTATGTTTACGTTAAATACATTAAAATATAGTAAAATTAGCTAAAACAAATTATTACCAGCAGCACACATTAGCTGATTGTCGAAATCTTTTCACTTTTGTCACTTTATCAATGCAAGACTAATGAGTCTTAAAATTATATTCTTGTCATTAGGGGGATATTGTTTCTAGATAAGGCCTTTTTTTCTCTACACTAAAAGAAATAGCATCTGAATTCTTGTTATAGAATCTCCACTTCATCGAAGAAAACCTTATTATAGCTGAGGAATGATCCTTGTCATTTGAGTTATGTTAAATACTCCGAGAATCTTCTCGAAGTATTCATTAAATAGCGTAAAACAGAGCTACTTTGAAACCGATTTTCATGACTTCTAAAAGAATTTCAAGACTAATTGCATGTATACTGTAAGGCGTTTCTAATTTTTGGTCGTTGAATTATTACTAGAATAATGTTATACAGCAACATTTTAATCATGCTATAATCTAAAAGTAAATTATAATTCTTCAATGTTTTGGTGCAAAATTACCGCATTGGCAGGTAATTTTTGCACTGGCTATTTGATCTCACTATATTCCAATTACAAATTCATTGTGTACCATGTTATATATGTTCATTAGAAAGCTGTGTGGAAATATACAAAAAAATGAATTTTAAAAATAGAGGGAAGTCGGTAAAATGGCGACCTTAAGGTTTGGGGACTTTTCCTGACTTCAATATTTTTTGCAGGAGAAATACTGTTTCTGCAAAATCTTTTTGCAACTCTTTACATTGAATTGATGCATTTTAAAAATTTATTTTCAAATTTAAGGAACCAAAATTTTATTTTAGAAAAAAAGTCATTTCCGTTATCTTACAAGACTGTGCGGTGACGAACGGTGTCAGGTAAAATAAGGAACCGAGAGAACAATTTAGTTAAACATCAAATGCTATCAAAAAAACTATTTAAAACTGTTGAAAAAACAACTTCTTAAAACTGTTGAAAAAACAACTTCTTAAAACTGTTGAAAAAACAACTTCTTAAAACTGTTGAAAAAACAACTTCTTAAAACTGTTGAAATCACAACATCATAACAAATTGCACATAACGAACAACAAACAAAATCGAACAAAAGCAACAGTATAAAACAAATGAATTATTATCAATCGAAATTTTAGTTTCGAACCTTAAAACCACCATCGCCATGTGCTAAGAATTTTTCGCAGTCAGTACAGGTGAAATGGGGAAGATCTTGCACATAAAACATTGGAATACCGATTCCGATTTTCCTTACTCACTGCAAATGATGCATTCTTCATTATCGAGGTCCTCTGGATCCAGATTATGATCAGCGTCAGAGTAAGGAAATTCAAATGAATGAGTTCAGATTCAGAAAATTAGAAGCCGCGGTGTTGCTAAGCTACTTTCTTTCCTACAGAATTTTTGTCAGGTTTGTTGCGTTTAGTCTTATTAACTTCAGCTTTCTGCACCTGTCACAATTTTCGTTTATTTTCTTTTCCCTCCTTCTCCTTTTCTTAATGATTATGCTCATTTTTCAGTGGAGTGCCAGCGAAGTGCATGAAAGGCAAGTGGCAGTTAGGTAGCACGACGAGCTCATGAATTAGCATGGTGGGGTTCGCCATCTGTCCCTCCACCCAATTTGTCATCTAGCCCGACTTCGACTTTTTATTTTAAAAAACATTGAAGGTTATCAGCTCATCAAAAAAATTTAAATAATATATCTTTGAACACGTTTTGATTAGCTCTTTAGGAATATCACATATTTAAATTTAAAATATTCTACTCCTTTACTCCTCCCTTACCAAGTAGCAATCAAAAGTTGCATAGGAACAACTCAAAAACACATTACCGCGTACTGTTACTCACACTAATAACGGTATGGAATCTTTTGGTGTGACACGAGTAGCTGATCGCTATAGGTCTCTGATGATGCAGAATTGGGGCATTAATTTAGGGTAATTTTCGAGTAAAATTTAATTCGTCATCTTACCCAACTTTCCCCTACCGGATTATAATAAACAATTTTACGCCATTGCATTCAGTCAAATCAGGAAGGTACCTTTTTAGTAAGATAAACGTTTATTATCATTTCAAGATCTATACTATTAACAGAAGGCCTCCCCATGCCCCTTTGCCTGTTGCCACTACGGAAAACCGAAGTCAATGAACTAGAATTTACAATTTCCAATTGTCTTTTCCTTCTCATCCGAGAAAACCAAGGAATTTCCAGGTTCCCTTATATAAAGAAACTTTATTTTGTAGCAAACTGTTTGCTTAGGATACCAAAATAGCTCCTGCCTCTTTGAGAGAAAACTAACGTAGTGAAATGCATTAAAGCAAGTTTCTTTGGTCTCTGGAGATAGATCCGTATACCTACAAGTCCCTAACTTCTTTTTATACACCCTGGCCATGTCTTAAGCAAAAGCAAATAATTTTCTTATTATTTAATAGAAAAATAAATTAAAAAACAATTAGCTTTGCTTTTCATTGCTAATTTCCGTGCTTCAAAGTAGCCCTCTCTTTCGGTGCAATGTTACCCTGAGTCAGAAAAAAATAATTACTACTTAACTAACAAATATAATTGGCATTGAAAGCAACAAAATGAAAGCTAGTTTTATTACCTTTCACGTTTAAAGGTATTGCCTTGGGAATTGTTGCATACCCCCTGAATGATTGCTACATACGTTCAAGGAGTAAAATACTCTTGTCAGTGTTACAAAGATATAAGAAATAAATCTCAGTCCCGTGCCCCTAATCAGTTGGTTGCTCTTTCACTTTGAAATAAAAATTTTACACTGGTGAAAAATTACCTCCGCGAGTCTGAAGTAGTTTTATGGTTACACGTTTCTCACTGGCCGACTAAAAGCAGTGTAGGAATTTATCAACAATTACCTGTCCTTCAGGATGGTGGGAGTCTGGACAGATCGACGGACAAATTTATTTACATGCTTAGTGGGATTAAATCTCATTTGATGAACCCCTTAGGATGGTTATTATCGTTAATACACATAGACATATTTATTTAGAATATCGGTTAAATTTTGTTGAAACATATTTTATTAGTTGATTTTGACACTTTAATTTCTGAAATTTAAGTTAAAACAATGACTCTCTCAATGTTCAACTAAAAATACTGTAATGAGAACTAAGCCTAACTCACCATCTACTGAGTTGGGTTGAGATGAGTAAACAAAAGCATTTAACAAACGGAGCAATTAGCATCAACGTTTTATGAACAGGGTTCCTAAAATGAGAAGAAAACCTAAAACAAAAATTTAAGAAATATGTGTGCTGCAAATGTAAGAAAAATATGAAATGCAGTATATTTCATGATCAAATGAAAGAAAAATCATACACTTTTAGTTTGTAAATCATTATACTGGAATTTAAGAAATATTCCGTCTATATTATAATATAGATTTACTCTACGTTATTTATATAAAATGTTTTCGTTCCCTGTCTCCCACAAGATTCTGATAAAAAAAAGACGGCGTAACAAAGAGAGATCTGGAAAGAATTATCATACAAATATATGTAAATTTCCCTAATCTTGTAATCTATTTTGTTCCGTAATACTTGTAATTATTTTTATATTAAAATAGACAAAAAATATGTAAGATTATGCTTAGAAAACTAGCATATTATGAATCAGCTATTTTCGAAATTGGCTCCTCGGATATTTTTGTTCAAACATCCGGACCTCAATTAGTGAATGAGATGATTATAATCATAAGAAAGACGAAGAATCTTTATTGTTTTTATTCATTACCAGGTCTCTGCCCCCTGCTCGCAAAAAATGAGTTTCAGACGTAGAGTTCACAATGTTCCTGCTCGGATTGCGTAGCCATCCCCTGAGGTTTACTACGCAAACCTTGATAGCTTCTTTCGCTGTAATGTGGACGCTTTGCGTCCTAGCAGACTTATTGCAAAAAATATGATGGTTCAGCACCTTCTTATGCTTTTACTTAAGGATAGGGATATTAGCATGTAAGGTGTAAACAAATAAAGCGTTTTTCACAGGTACGAACCAATGGATGAAATTTTATTCGCAGGTACTGTGCGTTCGAATAAAACTTTATTTGCAGGTACGATGTGTTTGAATAAAACGCTATTTGTAGACACTTTGCGATCGAATAGAACGTTATTTGCATGTATCTTGCGTTTAAATAATTCGTTATTTGTATGTACTGCACGGCCAGATGAAACGTTAATTGCAGGTACAGTAGTAACGGATAAAATGTTATTTGCAGGTATTTCGCATTCTGTTAAATTGTACACTCGTGTTTTCTTGATGACACTACACTATTTTAATTATTTCAGAATTTTATTATCAATTAAACGATTAACTTATTTTATGCTAGTGGCGCCATCTGCTTATGAATTTAAGAAGAAATTGTTAAAATTATTTATTTTTATAATAATGAATTCTAAATTAAAAGCTAAAATATAGAAAATAATTAAAATAAAATATGACTTTTTAGTACACTAATGAAAGAGTGTTTAATAAAAACAGTTTTTTTTTAGTTTTCTTAATTGAGAACACTTGTAAATTTGAGAAATGGAATGTACATTAGGAGTTATTTTATTTGATAATGTACAATGTTTGGAAAAGGGAATGAAATCTAGTAAAAAATTATTTTTACAAGTATTAGGGAAAATATTATCTGAAACTTAAAACTATCTAAAATATTAGTCATGCGGCAAAGAGGATGGATGAAAAAAGTGCTTAGGAATATGTAAGAAAAATGTGTAAAGATTTTGTGAAAGTTTTTAATTTTCAAAGATTAAAAATAAATCGATTAAAGTTATATTAAAATGATGAGATAATTATAGGAGTCGGAAAACGGTAATAATACCAAGTGAAAACACTCGGAGAAAAATTTTTCATCCAGGAACCGAACCCCGGAACGTTGAGTTGGAAGCGTAATGCCTTGACAACTGTACTATCAGATCGCACGCCTGAAACGGGGGTTTTGTTATCTCAACTGTCATTTATATCGTAGTTTGGAATTTTAAAGATTGGTGAATTTTAGGATGAGAGGAGAGTTTCATAAAATTTATTTGCAAGTTTTTCATTCAAACTCTTCTATTCTTAGAAAACCCAAGTTCCTTATTTAAATTATTTTGACTTTGATCTGAACGTTTTCTGGCTCTCGTAAGCCATCTCCTTCATTTCTAACTGATCACTTTTGAATCATTTTATCCAAAGTTTTATTTTTTGTAAGAAATATTGTGAACTTTAAGTCTTAAACGCATTCTTTGCGAGAAAGAGTTGTTTTACACCACAACGAATATAGTAACAGGCTAATCCTATGAAGTTATGCCTAATATGGCGGAGGCTACCGGTTTTGTTCTGTAAACCCTCGTTACCATTGTCAAAAGAGAGATTAACCCCTTTTTCCGCCACGTACTTTTTCACTTTAGTGTTGTATATATATATATATATGGTATTTTTAAATGCAATCAGCATTGAAAGAAACTTCCAAACAATCAAAGTAATTTCTTTTAATTTCATAATCTTAACAACATACAAGAGAACTTGCGAGATACAGAAGAAGCCCTATTTATTTTTTTCTATTTATCTTTAAAATGTTTCTAAAACAATTTAAATAATTTGCGCAGATTTTTTTAAATTCAGTTTATATTCGTAACAAATGTGGCCTTATTTAATTCCAGTATTCTAGAGAATTAGAAGGAATATTAGGAAATCCTAGCTTTAAAATATGCTAAAAGATAAGTTGAATGTAAAGGCTGTTTTAGATTTCTATTTTTTAAGGTGATGAATTACGTTGGAATTCAGAAATATTTATAAATTCTTTAACACAGAGCAGGCATGGCAAACTATTTTATCACTGCTTAAGCCATAGAAGTTCAATCTAAGCATTTCAATCAACTTTCTTTCATAGAATTTTTTGACACAGGTTCGTATTAAATGCGTTTAAAGCAGGCATTTCGAATAAGGCAGCATTTTGTTTAATGTTATGAAAGATGTTTTTATATTCTAAAAAATAGATTCAAAAAAATGTTCTTGTGAAATGCGTGGTAAGATTTCGCATTATTTTGCATATGGGAACAGGAACAGGTGGCACCAAAATAAAAGAACCATTACATTATTTCCAGGCTGTGTGACGCAAATAATCGTCTGCTGCAAGCATTTGAATGAAAAACAGATTCTGCAGGAGAGGAAAAATCAGGGTGCGCTGTAAAACGACATATAATAGTGATTCTACCGCCGTACATGAGATCTCTTGCCTAAATGTATAAAGTTTTATGCCAATTACATTGAAAAATGTTCGAGGTTTGTACAACTTGGAAGACGTTAAGGAAGTCTAAATTCGAAACAATTCTTAAAAACTACTCTTCCCACTCTTAAAAAGAACAGCTCTTTTTATCTTTTATGGATAAAAGATGCTTTTTGGTCTTCTAAGAACTCATTCTTTCTTTTCTTATCGTATACTTTCACTTATCTTTTTGGTCGTTGATAGATGTTTTACGTGATATATAAAGAACCATAGAAGAAAGCATTAACTCTTATTTTCTTCTTTTTCTTAACTTTGATTTTGCGTTACTTTTTGTGCGAATATAGCTTCTTAAGTTTTTAAGTGAAAGTTCTGTTGTTTCGTTGAAAGTACTTGAAGATTTTAAAAGTGATTGCTCTTGTTTATAATTTAATGTTGCAGTGAATATTTTGTAAGTATTCTCCAAATAAAAATAAATCTTGTATCAATATTAACACCAAATCCGTCGCATATTTAAAATTTTGCTAAGCATTTGGATACCAGTGCAGTTCTTTCCCCCATATATTCACTCTCTTAAAAAGCTTTATTTACAATCAATGTACAATACTACATACAAAAATTGTATAAAAATTTTACATTTAAACAAATACAAAAATTTTACAAAAAAAATGCAAAAGCGGGTGCGCTAAAATACTTCAGCAATGCAATGAAAATTCTTAGAAGACATTAATTTCCCAACAAAGCAATTTTTACTATCATAACCTCAACAGAAGCAATAACACTTGTAGATGGAAGAAGTATCTTGATGAATAAATGAGATTGATATTTAACACGAAAATTGTCATGTTGTTGTGATAAATACGCAAAAAAACACATTACACGCTAAACAGATAGTATTCTTCAATTTTTTGAAATATGAACCATTATGTAGAATCACTGAAGAACATTTCACGAAAAGAGAAAAACAAGATGGATGGAGCTACACAGGAAAAACAGCTATCAACAAGAAACTAATGATTATATTTCTCTCTCTCTTTTATTAATGTTGATTATTTTCACAAATCTTTGCTTCCATCCGTATTAATACTATGACCCTGAAATATATGTTTTGTCGGTATGAACAAAATTACCATTATATCTGTTTTAGCGTATTAACGAAATTGCAAATAAATGTTTGCTTTTATCAGCATTTACAAGATTAAAGTTACACGTCTTGCCTTTACCAAAAAATTCAAACTATTTAATGGCGCGAAATTCTCTCCAAAACGTCGAAATCAGTAGAATTGTCTCAAAGTCGAAACGAATTGAAAAAATAAGAAATAAGGCACATACACTGTTTTCCATTTCTTCAAGAAACAGTTATGCCAAATTCGAAGAAAATCGAACAACGCGCTTTGGTAGTAATCGTGTAACAAACAAATATACAGACAGACAAAATGTTCATTGTTAGAGTTAAAACATAGACTTCGCTTCTCTCGGTCAATAATTGAGGAGATTTAATTCTCTCAAATATATAAATTCTGTCATAACTTTATAGCTGACTCTAAGCTATCTTAAACATGTAATTATTTATATTCAATTAAGATAATTTTTTTATATTCAAATAAGGTAATTATAATGATTTTGTAGATAGATTTTTCTACTTTTGTTTTACTTTTGAGGGTAGCAGTGGCAAGAACGATTACAAAGTAAATTTTCCTGTAAAATTTAGATAAAATTAATAATTAAAAAAACGCAATATTAAATTTAAAATATATTCTATTTCGATTAAGTTTACATTTAAAAATTCCCCATGATTTAGACTTAGAAATTTTAAAATCAGAATATATTGACAGAATTAGGGAATTAATTTCTAAACAGCAGTTTCGTTTATATCTCGATGATATTGTTTCATTGACAATATGTGTATTAAGGTGTTATGATTAGATTTTCGGTTTATTCCCAGCTAGCAATTTTGGTTTGCAGCAATCTTGCTCTGGAAATCTGCAAGCTTGCAACAAATTTAATATGTCAAGAGTGCAAGTTTTAAACAAGTTTGAAACAAATTTACGCAAACGAGTTAGTCACCACGCGTCAAACTTGTCACATATTTGTGGCGTCAATCTTATTGGAAACTATAGCAAGAGCAGAGCACGAGGACAACCTCGGGTTGGAGCCCGCGACTCCTCGCTTCCTACACCTGTCGCCCTAACCACTCAGTCAGCTAGACTCTGAGAGGAGAAGATAGATTGCGCTAATAGATCGCGCAACTGTTTCTATGAACTGTTTTCTTGATTTCATTAATTTTTTAAATTTTGTATTGAGAATATGATTTAAAGTCAAAGTGAGAGAGCGATTTTCGCTAATAATTACGTTTTACTAGTAGAATAAATTATGAAATTGGGTTTCAAAAGTAATTACTTTAAAAATGGGACAAAATGTAAGTTATTATTTTTCAACAAACATTGACTGTTTTTCAGGTTTAATTTTGTTTATAAACGTTAAAATTTCAACATTAAGAAAAAGGCGATATAGTTTTCTTTAAAGTGCGAGTTCTATATTTAGTAAAATGGTGGGAAATGTTTCAATTTTTTGATACAGAATTTATTTTTTTTTACAAATTATCATTGATTTATTGAATTAATACAAAGAAGGACGGTCTAGAAGATGCTATTAAAAATCGGATGTTTTTTTAAAAACAGAGACAAATATTATCTGTAAGTGTGCTATCATTTTTGCAGCAAACTTGTTTTACAATTGTGATGTGAAGTTCGTCATGACATCTTCACAGCAAACTTGTTTTGCAAGTGGGTTGGTCGATTATGCTTTGTTACTTTACAGGAAGTTCGCTGGAAGTTGCCACATCAAGTTTGTCATGACAAACTAATATCAAGAAAAATCAAACTTGCTGCAAGTGTACGTACTATCTGGGTTATGAATTGATTAATTAGATACTATTATCTTAATTACTAGACCAAATTAGACCTTTGCCTAATAATTATTTTTATTGATTCAAATCAATGTAATACTCAGAATTCGACAGAAATAATATAATCTTAATTTTAATAATAAATATTAAAAAAACTCTAAAACAGACGCTTTTACAAACGCATTAAAAAAGAAAAAAAATATTTTTTCTCAAAATTCTGGAGATTAAAAAAATCGGAAAAGCGTCAGGCGCAGGTGGAAAAGCTGGAAGTAAAATAGAATTGTAATCACATTTATAATATATTTTATATGATGAATATTTAATAACATTTCGTTTCTTATGATAATCATTGTGGTTTTATGTCTTTCTTCTATTGCTTTTAGAGCCCCGCGTTTTTCGATTTTTGTTTTGAACTCCAAATTTTTGAAAAAAAATTATAATTTTCTTGTTTAATGCATTGGTAAAAGCGTTTAAAATTTTTTTATATGTTTATTATCTTCTAGTTTTTAGTCTTTAATTTATGGCATAATTCAGTCTTATAGACATTTCATACATCAACTATCTAAAGCAATTACTTTATTGAAGAAAGTCTGATAGGATGCATGTAATGGACCCTATGCTTTATTGTACTACATGAGAAAACTGTGATTATTTATGCATTCTGATATTAACTAGGTACACAGTAATGATTTATTCTTAATATAACTGAATACAAATCAAAACTGTTTTTGTTTTCTTATGTCATTCCTTGTGGCTTTATAAGTTTCTTTTACTGTGTAAAGAATTTTAGTTCTCAAAAATACTATAAATGGCGCCACTGAAACCTACCGAGTGCAAACGTAATTTTGCGATTTTTTTTAAAAAATGATAATTGAGAGCTCTAAAATTATTTTTAAGAAAACTTTGTTTTCTTATGCCATTCATTGCGGCTTTATAAGGTTCTTCTATCAGCGTCTCACGCCTTTGCGATGATGTATTGACTTATTTTTTATTTTTATTGAAGGATGCCACCTTACTAGTTTCTTCTGGAGTATTCACCGCCATTCTGGAAATTTCTATTCCTGAGTATTCTCGAATTCACTGTGTTCTAATTCAAACAAAATATTGCACAACAAAGGACTTTTATACTCAATCAGTAATAAAATTTTTTAAAGTATGTTTATTGTAAGAAAACTTATTAAACGATAGAACAACAAAGAAATAGGATTTCTTTATTTATGTATCATATAATATTTGATGGGTAATTTAAAACTTATGCACCTCAATATGCATTATTTATTTCATTTATTTAATTTATTATATTTGTGAAAAGATTAGAGTAAATTAGTTTTTAACCGACGGCGAATAAAAAATTTGAATTCACAATTAGTCTTTTTTGTTCTGATGAAAAAAAAGAAAAGCCTAATTATTACTCAAAGAACTAGGAAATAATAAAATTAGCAGTTTGACGTCAGATAGATTGAATTATAAACAGATATTGTCGTTAATGCGCACCAATTAAGGACAACAAACTGCGGAATCGTGTGAGTATCATGTTACTAACGGGAACAGCTTTGTATCATGTTTCAAAGAAGATTACTGCACCGTTATTATAAAAGCTATGAGCAAAATTATTCTCCTTAAAAGATCTTAACAATAAAGAGTGAATGTTGAAAAAATAGGGAAAAAATTATATATCAGGCAAGAGCGATAAAATTTGAAAAAATCTGAAATACAGTATTAAAATACTCTTTATCTTTTGAAGAAATAGGAAGGTTTTGAAATTTCATAAAAGGAAAAGTAGCGAAATTTGTCTTTTAGAGAGGTAAATATATTTTGGGCTAAAATACAATCTTACAAATCAAAGTATAACAGGCAACACCACCAATCTCAATTTTTGGAAATTTCAAAAAGTTAGAAAATGATCAATTTTTCTTAACCAATAACTTATATTTCATAATTTTTTTAATGTCTGATATAAATATAAGACCTCATGTTCCTACCAGACGTTAAAAACAAATTCAAAAATATTCGTTATTGTTTGAGAAAAATTGAGCATTTTCTTCGTCTTTGAAAGTTGAAAAAATTAAGATAGGTGGTGTTGATTGCTAAGGGACGAAATCTTCTCTTATTTTCGCTTAGCTCTTTAATAAAAATTTTACTTTGTTTTATGATTTTACTTACTACATGTTTCTTAAATCTCTTAAGTTAAAAAGACAAAGTTTAAATGTACAAATAAAGATATATATCCTTTAATACCTTGAACATAAGTATAATTAAAATACTTATATGTACCGGAAAAATGTAATTGATAAAATTATATTGCTTAAAAATCTTGCTTTTGGATTTTTCAAAACAATCAGCAAAATCAAAAAGATTCTTTAACGGAAAAAATAAATTTTGTTTCGTCTAATGATTGTGAATTTTCTCAAGAAAATGATGATAAAATGGATCGTGCATTGGAGAATAATAGTGCACGAGAAATTATCCCTGAATTCGAAAGGCAATGATAAAGACATGTGTTTAAAATAAAGTTGGAAATTCATTACATTGTTTTTTAACTCATTTTCAAACTTCATCATATTCTTCTTAAATAGTAACTCCCTTCTTAACCAGATATTTTCAGAGAATATTTTAATTTTGAAAATTCGTCAGTCGTTAAATTTTAAGAGTCACCAAAATTTTTTTTCGAATACATCTGAGAAATTTTTCACAATATTGTTTCTTTGTTGAACAAAACAGTTATTCTCCAGAATCTTACCATACGTAAATATTTTTAACATTTCAGAAATGTCGAAACATAATTAAGCATTACCATTGAGACAATATAAATATAGAATGGAATATTTCATTGCAATTCAAATGTATATATATATGAATGTATTTACTGGTTATGAAAAAAGAGAAAAATAACATGACAGGAATCCATACAAGACATTCTGTCTACTTAAGGTACCAGGGTGATGAAGATTAGACAAAATACTATACTTGACTTGGGGCCATATGCATATATATTTTAAGAATTTCATCTTACTTTTATAATGAGTTTTCTCTTAAGAACCAGTTATTTTTAAAATAAATGTATGTATTCTCCGATGCAAAATATACAAAGTATAAAGATCAAAATGAAATATGCAAATAACACGTCATTTTTGACTCTCAGATTTCGTGACTGTCATGTCATGTTATTTCTCAAGCTAATAATGGGTTGCTATTAAGTTTTCAATCAAGCGAACTATGTTTCATTTGGCCGTTGCGTGAGAGCTTCATAGTAGGTGCATTTGTTCCAATGAAGTTATTTTTATTTATTGTTGTTCCACTAATATAAATTGTTCGATGAGTTCCCCAAGCCACTAACATCAATAAACTATCAATGTTTTCAGAAACAGATAATTTTACTTTTGAATTTCAAAACAATGTTTCATTTTCCTGCACTGGTATTATAAAGTAACATTAGCATTGCTCACGGTACAAATGAAAGCACTTTCCGTAAGTTTATCTCTCTATCATGACAATGCATTTCTAACATAAGAATTGCTGCAGAATTAAAGAGGTATTTAATTGTGATTATATATACTTAATACATCTCCACAGATGAACAATAGACATCTAAGATACGTTGAAATAAGCAATTATGATATAGGAGTCCTTGAGAATTCAGCAGTAAACCAGCTTAAGGTTTCTGTTTAACTCAGGCATCTATCCTATTAAAATTCGAAGGTATACAAACGTATGTATGTATGTATGTATGTCCTTCTATCTTCTCACGAACCGCCGAACGGAGAAGCGCGCGGAAAGTACCAAAAGATGGGGAATAATTCAAGGAATCCATTTCGGCCATTTAAATATCGAAATTTTAATTAGTGAAAAAGATATTAATTAAAAACTAATTTACAACAATAATTGTCATTGTTTCGGATACTTTATAACAATACTTTTCATTGTTACAGAGCGATTCAAAATTTATTTTATTGTTGAAGTCGTTTACTTTAAAGAACATTGTTACAACAACAATAAAAAAAGTGACGCTGACAGAAATAAAAAAAAAATGTATTGTTGCAATATGGAAACCTGAACAATGCAACAAGTCAATGTGGATAGAGTTTTGTGTGGGTTTTGGTAATTGATATAAAGAAACAGGGAAAATTAAATCGCTCATATAGGGTTTTTACTAAAACTATTGTTTTCTATGAGGTTTCACTTTTAGATTTCATGTACTCAGTGCATCTTGCTCCATGTGTATATAAACTGGAGGCGGGCATATGAAAAAATACGGATTCCGATCAACGCTGGGTTATCTCATTCCTTCCGTACTAAAGTCAGACAAAAAATAATTCCGGAATCGTAATTTTACAAAATAAAGATTTTTGCGATTTTTTAAAAGTATATTTTGAAGCCTTTATGCGGACGGAATGGTTGAACCGCTCTTTTCTCCTTATTTATTTAGGAGAGAATGTTGGGCATGTGTCACATGACCTCACTTTTTCTCGTCAAGGAATGACGCATTATTCGACATAGCCCGTGCAACGCCGGGTCACGTAGCTAGTTGTATATTACAAACAATTAAATTTGATTGTGAAAAGAGCTACAATCTAGTATAGGACAGGAAAACATGTTTAAACCTCTCTGGGCTTTAAAAAATGGCCCATTTTAATATGCTATTTGAGTTTAGTGAATATTGTGTGCTGGTACATTCTAATTCACCTCATATCATCTAAAAAGATATCAGATTACATGCGACCTAAATTTTAAATTGAACTCTAACAAACCAGTTTTCCTAGTCACAATGATCACTAACGTTTCGTAAGAAATATGGCATGATATAAAAATGATCTACAGAAATATGCAATGCTCTTTTTATAACATAAAATGATACGGAACCCACGCAACAAACATACCAATACAGGCCCAGCAGTACCATCACAAGCAGCGAGGAATAAATATGGATGGTATTATAGATTTTGCCGCCATCCTGCTACGTGAGACAGGACGGCTCAAGTCCACGTGGGCCAAACATCAAATTTGCAAAATATACTTTTGAAACTTTATGAATTCATCAAAAAAAGTTTCCGGAATGGCGTTCCAGTTCGTTCTATGGCAAAAAGAGAGTTGGAAATATGTATGACAAAGAAGATACGCTAAAAAGTTGCCAAATTTTTGCCATTGTTCACGTCTTTGGAAGAAACAAAATTTTTGAACCACCATTTAATCAAGAAAAAAAATACACTCTATGCCTAACCATGAAGTGTCATTTATTGCTCAGCAAATATTTTACAAGAATTGTTTATTAAATTCAAATAATTAATTTGTATTAAATACCTTTTTGTTACTTTAAATATTGATCTGAATACTGTTATATAACTAGAGAGGGAGACTATTAAAAAATAGTGCCTGCTGTTGAAATTTTCATGATCACAAACTTATGTTTGTTATGTATGGTTTAAATGGACCTATTCTACATCATGTAATTAACCTTATTTAATATGATGAAGAATTCTTTTTTCTGGTTTAAAATTATTAATTTATTTTACAAAATTTGTATAAGTAACAACGAAAAAATACCACTTTTTTTCAAGTAAACCAATAATAATCGCAGATGACCTCTGAAACAGTATGAATTCGTTTGTGTTTGCATTAAGCCTTCAAAAATTTATGTTAAGCTTAAAATAAATTAAATTCAGCGATGTGATTACATATGAAAGTATGATTTGAACTTTTCATTTTTTGTTCTATAAGCAACCTAAGAAGAGAGTTATTTTAGGTTTGTGAAGAATTGTTCCCAAAACTCTCTTATCTCATTTCGTCCGAGCTTTCCATACCCGAAAATCCTTCACCCGTTGCAGAAGCACTTGCTCATTTCAGAACTACACCTAAATAACAGCAAAAAATACCAGCACACTCTTTTATAGACGAAAAAGAAACTATCTTTTGTTGCTAGAGCATATCGATTTTTTT